>JABASH010000864.1:0-32324 GCA_019776445.1 Tomocerus maximus | reverse complement strand
AAATGAGCAATGATATTTGTACTATTTATTCGAGTATTTGTATAAAAAATCAATGATGGCTGTAGTAATAGCTATAAAGAATGTACAGGTAGTAATGCTGACAAAGATGCAATAGTCGTATGTCATCTGTCTGGCTAAAGTTTTAGATCTCTGATTTATCTTCATGTCACAGACTTCCCTTAGCAAACCTTTCTCGAGACTACATGTACGGTATCGAAGAGCATAGAGTTCACAAATTGGATATACGTACATCTGCTAGGCACACAGTACACATGAATTACATTTGACATAACTTAACGATGGATTACAAGAACAGAAACTGAAGTGAAGACTCCCTAGAGGAGAAAAACAAAACAAAAGAAAGAAAAAATGAACAATTTGTGCATTGTTCGGAATGTGAGTGCTATCAAAACAGATCCCTACTACTTTGTCTACAGAGCTACAATGAAACTACACGACAAGCTCCATTGTACCAAGTTCTTCCTTTACACACAATAGTCAAATACCAATCCAGTTTGTCTTGGTCACAGTAAATGTACATATGCATGTGATATGGCATAAGGGCATCATCCTATAAGCACTACAACGAAGTAGACACACAGAGAGGGCTATATAGGAAGACAAAGGGCAGACCAAGTCAACAGGTAGAAGAAACACCTAAGTCTTCGAATTTAAAAAGATGAAGAGTAAGATGAGATTAGAACCACAAGTGTCATCCTGGAAACAATATTTCATTCTTTTCTTGCCAACATATAAAAACGGAGTGAAGTGAAGCCACACCACAACAAACAACACTACAGCCACATCCAATTCATCTCAAGATGCAATCTTCAACAACAAGGAAGATACATTCGTGTACTTTCATGTACTATACTGTAAGGGAAATTATTTGTTGCTCCATTAGTATCTTCTATTGCATAACGCTCTTTCGTAATTGATACCAACTCCAAATGGGAAAAACATTGAAAAAATACGGCAAATCTCTTTTAGTACACTCCTAGAGCGGAATGGAGAACATCGTTCTGTGTCTCCCTAACGCTGTTGCGAAACAATGCTAATGACATTTACACATGAAATGTTCTAAAAATACTCAATCTCTACATTTTACATATTTTTTACAATTTTGCATTCATTACAAATTGTGAAACAAAATATTGTAATGGTAGAACACACCCGATGCAGTCGTAAAACAAAAAAGGAGCCCTAACATTACGTATGACATTAGAATAAGTGTGCATAAACAATCATTTCTTTTGAATGCGTCTCTGCATATTTGGGCGACGTAATATTTAAGCATATTTCAGCGCCTTTGTAACAGATAATAGTTGTCAATTGATATGACACAGTAGAAAAGTGATAAAATATGATTGCAGGAGATTATCTCAAGTCTAATTTCTACTTGAAATGCTCCCTACAAATATAAAACAAAGTGGTATAGATAAAAGAAGTAGAACTGGATTGGATTACAGTTCCATGTTACTCAATCAAAATGCTAGTAATTTCTATTTATCTTATCTGTGGAGATTGACGAGCAGGAGACAACACAAGCCACATCAAATCAATTTCTCATCAACTGAAAGCATACTGACAGCAGAATTCAGAAAACAATGCCACCCTGCAGAAAATGCAATCTGGTTGTTTTGCATCTATTTTTCTAAGCGACAGACAGAGAATAACGACGTCAGTATCAACTTTGGCTCTAGTTGAACGTGACCAGCGAATGTTTATCTAATGATTTGGTTTCATTCGGCTAATCTGCAATAAGTAGGTACATTTCCAAGGGATACTAATGATAGGACTGACCAAACCATAAGTCAAATCAGGAAAAAGCTTATAAAATTGTATCTCTCTAGCTACCTGCGTAGCTTTGTTATCTTGGGGCAAAGCAACAGTTGGTTGCAACAAAACAGTTCTTCTTATTATCTACCTGGCATATGCGATTCTTGAAACAGTACTGATAAAAATTCATGCGTTTTGACATCAAACAATGCAGACATTTGTACAAATAGACAATTTTATGTCTATGAAAAACTTTTAATTGACATTGAAAAAGAGTCTTAGAAAACGATATGCATAAAATATTTATATAGTAGCTGTATGCAAAGCTTTCAGTTGAGTTGACTTGTTATTGGTTAAAGCAAGCAGAATGATAAAATTGAACTTACAATCCGGAAACGGAACGAGAGCGAGCTCCGACCAAATTATGAACTTCGGTGAGGGTTGGTGGAGGTGGCAGTGGCTCATCATTTAGCACTTCGACTTCTTCCTCGACCAAAGGAGGAGGAGGAGGTGGCGGAAGATCTGGAGAAGGACATCGTGGCACAGCCATCACAGATTTACTTGGCACAGGAGGAGCTGTCGTATTATTGGCACTTGACAATGGGACAGATTGTGGCGGTCGAGTAGGCGCCCGAGGCAACGGAGGAGGGGGACAAGAATCCTTCCCTTCGTCAGCAACCTGAGGAAACGGAAACAAATAATGCAATCAATTATCGAGAGAGAAAACAAGTTCACATTTTTACAGTAATTAATAATTAATATAGCCAATATAGACAACTGCATAATACTTATAAATAACCTTGTTTCTTATATCTTTGATTAGCGATCTCATCCACAGAGACCATTAACACAGGACGCATTTTTACGCGCATTCGAACTAACCAAATCATGCATCTGCAGATAATGCATCGTTTGGAAAAGTATCACTGTCATACAAGGAGTAGTACATTCTACAATTTATCTGTACAATGTGTATAGTTACATAATCAGGATAAATAACAACAGAAAACGAGTTACAGCAGCTACATAGTAGTAGATCATAGTACATAGCAGTAGATCATAGTATCGTATAGTAAATAGCATAAAGTGGCTTGTCTTGGTTTGGAGAAGTTATTGTGGCCAAACAGGAAGTGTCACGTCCCATCCCATGCAATTCTAATGAAACTACCTATGCGACTCATTCACTTTAACTCTCCGACTAACTGCTATTCAAAACAAATCCAACAACCAATCAATAAAATCATTCTCTATCAATTCACCAACACTAGTGAACTGAACTGACCACAAGTTCGTCTATTTACATATCATCCATATGCATATAAATGCATATGCTATTCTGTACGCCAGTTTTTCTTTACAAATACTTATGTACACTGTCAGTATATATTTTTCAGTTCGTAAGTTTAGATAAGCGTGTACTTCAGCAATGTTAAAATATCAGATCTTTGTTTGATTGGACAGATACAAATTTACTTTAGTTTCTTTCTCTCACGCTTTGGTACACTTAATATATGTAATGAGTATTACCATTACTACCTATTAGAAAAAGTGTGTATGTGTAAGGAATTTTAGGTACCACGTAAAATAATAAATAAACTGTATACCATAGTCATTACATATCTGTAACGATTATTGACTTTTTTATATGGCTGGCTATTGAATATGTCGCTATTACTTTATTCTAGCAAAAAATAAATGCTTCATACTTTTCATACTGCAATATTTTTTTGACCTCATAAAAAATTTACTGATAATGCGAGAAATGCAGTTAAATTTCAATTCCAGTAATAACTGGTCGCAATAATATAACGGCAATACTTGGCTTTCAATAGAATAAGATTGCTATTTGCCAAATGTCATCTGTCAACTCGTGCCCTTAGGATTTTGCACTTCATTCGTTTATTGCTATCTACAATAAATCTTGTGCCGCATACTACTCGTTCCAATAGCTCACTACTAAAAAATACAGATTCTACCGAGGAGGAATTGGTCTGACCACTTTTCGTTAATGATTAATGACATTCAAAGTATGGGTGGATCATTCACATTCTTCCAATCTGCTGCTAATTCCATGTTTTCATGCTGATTCAATAGTAGTCAGAAAAATTTTAAGTAACGTCATTATTTACAGATAAAAATGACTATGAGCAACTTGCAGATTATAATTTATTTGGTACGGATAGTAATTGTTTACTTATAAAGTAGATAAATATTGTTCGAAGGCAGCGTCTAGTTGCTACCTGGTCATACCTATACAATTGAGTAGTACATGATTGCAGTAAGCTTTGTCCAATTTCCGAGATACAGGTATGTATTGCAGTATAGGGCTACAATATTATGGGAGACGTTCAGTACTAAATATCAAAAGCACGAGTGTATGCTTAGCAATTAAATTATTTTTAATTTAAGAACCCTGCATTGTGTGAAGATATGTATATGCATGTTAAAAGTACATTATTAGATTCAACACTCGATTTTGAAAAACAACTTAGTGAAGTGTCTGGAAAAGAAAATGATTTGTATGTTAATAAAGCGGAGGAGAATAAAACAACCTTTGTTTACTCGCATAGCCAATGTATAAATACGCAGCTAGATTATTGATTGCAAGATTACTAACGAGTCATATTCAAACTGTCAATGTATATTACTTCACGGCCTTGTGCACTTTGTCTTAAAATTACGATTTTCAATTGTGACTGTTTAAAAAGCTTTTGTGCTCGCATAGTCTTTATATAAGATGTGCCTTAAATACATACACATTTATGATAGCCATCAACTTTATTATTTTGTGCATCTCAAAGCTTTGCTTGTGTTGAAAACATTTAGTGCCAATTTGTTTCGCTTTAGGTGGCTATGGTCACTAATGCTTTAATATTATGTATCTCTATTTTTAGCTGGCAATTTTCCCGGTAATAAGTTTTTTACTCGCACATTAGCTTTCGAATATTTTAAAAGCAAATGAATAGAAGATCAACCTATCTCACCTCTGTCCTTGGCATAGCAATTTTGCATTACATATATTTGCCATTTATACACACATTTTGATATTTGTTTTAATGTAGAGCCAAAAAAAATACATTTATTACTGAAAAAGTATATCTACATAATATTACTAAAGGACCTATTAACTATTACTGTGCTATGTACTGGTAATTGTGCTATTTATGGCTCAGAGGGTGTTTCCATATTGTCTAAAGCAGTTAATTTAAATTAACATAAAATAAGTAAAATTAGGCATTTTAAAATTAGCATAGACAGTGTTGTCATCATTTCTTGGTCCTTTTATATGTTAATTTTGACAAGAAAAAATAACTGCCTCTTCGCTTGTGAAAACAATGTCCAAATTTATCTGCAGAGTATCAACAGATGCTACAAGACTCAAATTACGTTTCAAATTTGTAAAATGAATTAAGAAATGGCAGTCTATTTTTATTGGCTTAGTGCATCGCATTGCGTTGGCCGGTTGACAGGAAAGGTTTATTTCCAGCATATATAATCAGAATAGTAGACAACCTAGTTTCCTCTCCGTAGATTTCTATCTTTCTTCATTTCACAGTAGGTCTGTCTCCTCTCTACATTTGTATTCTTTATAAACAAAATCTAAATGAGAAAAGACGTATGATCATTTCCTGATTCTTGCCTAACAATTTATTATCATTAGTTCACTTGGCGTGTGCTTTGCTCCGTCAGTGCCACTTACTTAGAGACGTTCAAGTTCATTACCAACTCTATTTTCATCATTCGTGTACTACACAGCCACAACATTCAGTCAGTTTGTTCAACACACTTACAGCATCATTCATGAAGATTAAGTCAAGTCCCTACTGTACATAAACACGAAATCTATGAAAAGATGCTAAAATGGTACTTGCTGATATTAAACTTTTTCCGAGACATAAAACAAAAATAGTTAGCCTCGTCCTGTCTCACTCGTTTAAGTATTCGCGATGAGAACTACATTAAAATATTTGGGCTCTGTACACACATAGCTTTGCGTAAAACGTATCTGTGTAACTAGCTACAAGTGCAGACGAGCAATAAAAGACTTTTCAGACAGACATGTAAGTAGAAAATAATAAAACGCAGGAAAATGTGTTCATTAGACGAGGAGCCATTGCAACTTTGACATTTATCACACAAGCTTCACGATTGGCATTAACATTTGCATACATAATCATAATAAGGAAGCACGACGCACATTATCATGACAGATATTCGGAATAAAGCAAATACTGCAGCCGTGTAGACGGCAAGCCTGACTAGGATCATAAATTTTGTTTGCGATCATAATTTTTACGATTTCAAAAAATCTGCCAAAACGGATTTAGTCAGCCCTTTGCATCCTCGTAATTTTGCCTAAATTTATATCTTTATTACAAAAGTACTGAAATCTGAATTGCAAATGTTACTAAGTCTAAGTACAGATAGGTAGGCTTAAAGAAACAAATTGCGCAAACATAGCCATTCAGTTTGGGAAGCAACAAGTCTGAATCTGTACAACTGTTTCAGAAACCAAACTTGTATCCATGTAAATTACTTAATTGAAAAAATTTGAGCTCATTAGTTTATTAGCAAATACATTTATTTGCATGGCTAATTAAGTTTCAAACCATTGTTTTCATACAAAATTAGCTGCCCACGTAGACTGCGTAGATAGAAAATATTTCCCAGAGTAATTTACAGCAGAAATAACAGCAAATGTAAATGTGAGCATTACACTTGAAGATGCTTTGCCCATTTGTTGCGTCTGTGTGTGTTCACAATTTGCAAAGCTATGTTAATTCTGCTCATTTACAACAGGATACAATAGAATTAGAGACAATTGAATGCTGCAACAGTTGCTAGGGTGTGGAACCTCATTATTTCATTAGTCCAGGTAATAATCATTTAATGGACAGGGAGAACGACTCGACTGTACCACAATCTACATGCATTCAGATTCATTTTCACACAAGTTTGCATAATCTGTTCCTACATACATGTCTATAAATAATAAACACAACTCTGGTAAATCTACATAGTAATGTGTCCTCCCGAGGCATTAAAAATTACAATAGAATTACCTTACAAATTGATTACTTCATTATACACTCGCTCCAACTACACGTCTTACTATCTCTGATTTAAATAAAATACATATATTTTATTATTGAAAGAAAAAATTCACATTCGCAAAACATTCTCAACATAAGAATTTAAATCCCTGCAGATTTTGTTACAAAAATTGTTGGCTAAAACAATAAAAAATAAATAGTGCTTGAAACAACAATTTTAATACATTAAATTCGCAATTCATATCCGCAAAATCTGAAAGGGCCTAACATACATAGAAACAGCGAATTTATTTGTTTCTTATGGAACGAGGGTTAGGCGTATGATTTCTTGATAAACGGAGTGAATGTGGATTGCAGGTGAGAAAGCAATAAAAGACCTTGTGTCGTTACCTGTTGAGAAAGATTTCTAAGATGAGGTTTCTTAGGTGGCCGTTCTGGAGGTACTGGCGCTGGTTCAACAGTAACTGCCGAAGGTAGTTCCCCGTTGGTTTGAGCTCCCCCATTCGACTTCATAGCTGTAACTCCACTCCAAGTTGGGGCTGACTGTGAGCCAGTTGTCTCTCTGTTCACCAGATGTGGCAGGTATTTGGACATGTACGCCATACGTGCACTGCAACAACAGAAACAAAGACTGTAAACAAACTTGTTCATGAAAATGAAATCCCTACAAAACCACTTTTTAGCCAAATGCAAAATTTTGCTAGAATATCCAATCCATACAATACAATTACAATGCAGGCATGCGAACAGAAACAATAATATTGAAAAGTATTAATTTTTTCCCTAAAATAATACGTTTGAATACTTAATGTATTTCTTTGTGTTTAGTCGTTCGTGTGCGACGATTTAAAACGTTGCCTGCCTTTTTTATGCGTTTATGCTATCTGAATTATTGTTTGCAATCAAACTACCTGTGTTTTTATTAGTATTACATATCTTTAGTTGTAGCAACAACAGAAACATAATAGATTGACTAGTAAATAATTGAAAATATATTTGTGTTGTTGAATTAAAATAAATGTATTGTTTACTCAAAGTACCGTGTTGTGGGAAATAGAATATGTAATTACTCTAAAGCATTCTTTTTACTGTATCAAGACAAATTGACTACGTTTAACCAAATGGGATACAAGAATGCTGTACAAAGGTCAATTAAGAAGCGGAATATGCCAAAAACCTATTTTGGGACTCGAAATTGTAATAGGAGCTCAAGATTCCAATATATAATGCAACTGTCTATTAGTTTTAGTTTTGACTTAGTAAATGTTACGGAAAATGGTTATTGGCTTATTGCATCTTAGTTAGAAAGGGATTATATTAGTTCTGGTTATTACACCTTTATACTATATACAGATATAGGACATTCTCATATTCAATAAGAAGGGCTTATATCTGTAGGAGCAGAAATAAGTTTTTTCGGTGGTTGACGTTTGAAGAAGTAGCAGTTTTTATGCGAGATGTTTATGCATTTGATTTCTTCTCACCCGGCAAGGGATTCGCAAAAGCGAAACCACACTCAACAGAATTGAACTGAAGACATTAGGATTGAGCAATCTGTGCAAAGACTTAATTTCCAACTGGCTCCCACCCAAAAGTGGAAAATGTAAATTAGATATAAGTATAGTTCCTCTGTATCCAGAGTGCATTTGCTAGTTGACTGATTTGGCACGAGAGAAGAAATGACATGAGACAAAACTGTGTGACTATCTCTCGGTATAACTGTGAATGCATTATGCATGGAGAAGATGAGAAAGAGATACGCAAATGAAATCTCATCCGAATGTCTGCCTTCAGATCACACTTTTCTTATTTCACGACAGAATCTCCATTCACACCAACAGTTTGGCTCCTATTATTATTGCTAGCAGAAGTGAAACAAGACAAGAACGTCACTTGTATAATTATACTCGCTGTATTTACAGAGTTACACAACGTAACTAGGTAAGTTATCTCAAAACTGGGAAGAGTCCCAACCATGTAAACTCAACTGAACTTCATAGTAATTCAGATAAAACTTAATAGAGAAGTTCCGTGGGCTGCGAATATCCTACGAAGAAATGCTATTTGCTATAACGACCCTGCTAATATTACACAGATGAAGAAACGTAAAATATTGTAGGCAGTAAGAAAACGAAATCATTCGAGCCACACAGACTCAGTCTGCATGTTTGGACATTTCACAAAAACAAAACAAACCATTTAGCAAAAGTGAATGGGAATACAGATACTAACGTCATGTCAAATTCCTCAGAGTATTTAATTTACTCTTATCTACAGCATTGACTGACTGAAAAACACATGCTAAATAATATGCAGCTGCAAATAAAATTCAACGGAATCCAATTTTGTGTCTGAAAAAGCATTTTCGTGTAACTCTTTGTAATATCTATTTATCTGTGCTCACTACGCATGCTGTTTGGCAGAATTTGCTTTACTACTTACTACACCCGAGGTAACAGGCGTTTGTAACTATGCACTGCGATTGAATGATTGACTGAATGGATTTGTAACCACAGTGTACTAAATTGAACACTCAAAACCAACAATAAACTACGAGTAAACTATTTTCTTGCATAAAAAATGCATTCGCAATCACCAGAAAAGATGATGTAGAATTGAATGAGGAGGTAGGTAAACCAAAGCAGCCTAATTTCATCGGATTTTATGACATGACAAAACAAGAAATGAACATTCTCCTCGTAAAGTGAAGCGTTATGTGCTCATATGTAATATTGTCCGATCACAATTGCAGAGAGAGTGTCATCCTATTGTTCGCGACTGTCGTAAAAAATAAATATTATTACCAATGGAATTACGATAGATTGCATGCTAAACACTACATAAAACTGCTAATAAGCGAATGCCTACTCTGTACCTTTAAATTATCTCAGAAAGTTTACTATACCAGGTAGATAGCTTGCTTTATAAACTCTGAACTCATTTCCACATAGAAAAAGTAAAACCATGCTCATCAAAAATGTATAAAATGTTTTATGATCATCTGTAGGACAGATGAAACTTGTTAAATAAAAACCCACAATTAGTCACGTACATGCATCATTGTGATCTGATTAAATTTATGCTCTGTGTGCCTAGGCAAATTGAGAATATTTTTTGTAATCCTCTACAACTGCATCTCACAGCTCATCCTCCATATGTAAAGAGTTAACTGGTGAGATGAGAGTTTATGAATAGTATTCATGTAATTATTTACGAACGATGTAGATGAGCTTCTTATAATTAGCAATTACAGAGAGATATTACTCTACGCTTCAATTCTAGATAAGTCATAGTAATGACATGAGCATATAGGTTTGCAGAAATTATATTCCGAAGGAGAGGGAGCTTAGCATTGAGCTGCATTGGTTGAAATGGCAATAATAATGATTTTAGAAAGGGATTCGATTATTTGATTACGATTTGCCTTACTTACCTTAAGGACATACAAGTGTAAATCAGGAGATCACACAAACAAGCCACACCACACCACATTATGATTTATTTCTAATATTGTATTACGTATTCTTTAACTCGATGGTTAATTCTATCTTCCTTGCGGATTGTGTAATAGAAGCAATAACTCATCACATAATATTATCTAAGCACTGAAGAATGGAGGTGCTATCAACGAAAACACACTGTGGCATTATACCACCATCGCCGTACATTTACCATACGATCATAATTAGACACTTTTATTAGTGTTACCTACTTCTTTTATGTCTCAATGCAATTACAGTGGCGATGAATGGAATCACATAAGGTAAGTCATAATGTTACGGAGGAGAAACCCTTCGAATTCTTGGCTATTCATACACAGAATTCCAATTAGTTCAGAACAATTCAGTATCTTCTGATCAAATCATTAACCGAAGCGTCATATAAGTATTTAGTAATAATAAGAGATCGTAGCGTGACTCTCCGTACATATACAAAATACAAACACAGACTAAAGAGAAGAATTTTTATACAATGCACATGACAGAAGATCTCACTTAGATTTCGATTGGTATGCAGGCAAGGCTACACAATCAAAGCACAGATCAAAGAATCGAGTCATTTGACACGAAAACGAGAACAGTTGCCTTGTGATTCACAACAAGACTACTTACTTAAGTTACTTGCTCGCACTACTCTCCTGTTGCTGACGACTATTGTGCTCCTATTAAAAATGCAGCACACAGCAACCGCTAACAATAAGCTCCGAGCTACGTCAATTTTTTAGAATCTATTTAAGTAGGTAACATACAAGAATACACTTAAAGGCCACACTGGATGATAAAAGGTCTCTATCACTGTGACACACATAGCACAATAAGAGCAGCGTACATATATCACTGGCTCTGTACAGACTTGGCTTGACTGATTGTGAGTGCCAGAGTAGCCTGACAGCCTAAGCCACAGATCTTTGATTTTAGTGTAAACACACTAGTCGTTCAATTGCTGTGTCAATTCCAAATTCAATTGTAAGATGCGATGTGGATGCGATAAGATGTGTTTGCGAGTCAAGAAAAAGCTATTTCTCTCTCGAACTTGACATCACTCAAAGTCATTCCAATCCAAATCAGCTTACTCAACTTTAGATATCGTCTGTGGAAACACTAAACGAGCATTTATCTACGTAATATTTTATCAGCCACAGAGCCAAAATGCCTTCTCTCCGTAATGCTCCTTCTAGTATGTAACCGAAACAAATGGAAAACTTGATACACAGACAAAAAATGGATTGTAATTCGTATCTCATGTATAAACACTCTATAGCCTAGATGCACACTTCATTAAATATTCTACACATTTGTCAAAACGTCATAGCTCCAATCGCGCCAGTCTATGGCATTCTCAAAGAGATGCAACTTGTCTTCACATCACTTGAAAGGAACAATCCACAAAATATATTTTTTAATCTACTTATGTGATTTTGGCTAGGGGTTTCACAGTTACTTAGAAATCAATCATATCTGTACAATAAAGCGATAATAAATCAAATCACAATTAAACATGCACACGTATAGAGTTGATAAAATAAATAAAAATCTGAACTGTATAATTTGAATGCAAAGTTCAAAGCTTTTTCCTTGTACTACACCAATCACTATCTCAAGATGTGCACTGGACGATACTAGCTATAACTAACTAGCATAACCACCTCCGTCCCTCTGTGACTTAAATTCGACTAACTGTTTTAAGTAACAAGCCAGTTGTTTAGAAAGGTACAATTAATTTCCATTCATTTCATCCCAAAATCCCAACCACACAATTGTATAAAGTGTCTTGTAGTAAAACTTGTACACACTCTACGTAGATAATCTAATGGGAGTAGGAGATGAGAGTGTACAAAGGTATTTTAATCCTTCAAGTACTGAATAATAAAAATACGCAGTAAAATTAAAGATAGCTAAGCATTTATTATTATCATTTACCAAGGAAGAGTGTGTAACACTCCTTTACATATCACACAATGCCTCTTCCACGTAATTCCTGTAGTATATTTGTATGTGGATACACTCAAAGATAAGTTAAGCTCAATGCCTGAGACGATACCTTTTCATACTAACTTTAATCTATCCACGGTCTCATGCTAATTGCATTACAACAATGCACTAAGTCCATCTTCCTTCCCTTTTCTAATTTTTTAATGTTTCCCCATCTTTTGCTCTAACTGTGCTTCATAAATAATGTATCAGCTCAATTTAAGTATCTGGCCCGCATTCTTATTTTCGCATTTCTAAAATTATTTAATACATTTTTTGTCATAAATAAGGATTACACTGAAAATCAAGAAAACATTATCCCCATTATACTAATGGTGCCATTTAAATGTGATTGAATGCTACAACGCGTTACAACAACACTTTCAAGACAAACTGCCATAAAGTATGATAAATCACTAAAAATCATTGTTAGGCTGAGACTGTGTGTGACGACTTTACTAATGAAAAGGGAGTCTGTTTAGCGAGTTCGTTCTGACGGTCAGCAAATGGAAGGGTGATGTACATTGGGTTAAAGGCAAGGTGAATTCAGTCATAAACACTAAATAAATAAATACCTAAATAACAATCATGGGTAGTTAAGCTCATAAAACGTTGCACATACATGCAAAATCATTTTCTGTGTAGGGACTGTGAAAAATGGTAGAGGTAATGCTAAAATGGGTCTCAAAGGATATATCCACAGCACAAAACAAAACGCAGTATAAAATAATTACCTATAACAATACCTACCTGAACGAACATTTATTCGAGATATACTTAGATACAACATTATGACTTTGAATTAGTAAAAAATTAGGAAACACATCTTTATCACATTTATCATCTCTCGTCTCGTTTCTGCTTACAATTTTAAGCGAAGGAGGATGAATCATAGGAAAAGCTAAAAGTAAAGACCAAAGTTTAAATCCTTATTCTACGCCAACACATTATGTACACTTTAACTCACTGCTTAGCAGAAGCTCTGTGGTTTATTAGAATGGTGAGTAGTATCAGTCTGTGTCTATATCTATGTGTGTTTGACCTTAACTTATCTAATCAGATGGGATGATGAGGAGTATTAATTAAATGTTTAATGCTATACACAGCAGTTTTACACTTTTTATTATTGCTACAAACAGAAACTGTCCATGTAGACCTAAAACACATTTTAAATCACTGTTATCCATACAGACCAAGAAAAAATACGTCCAAGCTAATCTGCGAAAGAATTCAGACAGTTGAGAAGAGTTGGGCTAATGCATTTTGTTGAAATTACTATAAAGAAGACATTCAAATGTGTCTATAAATAAATTCAACGTAAAGCTATCTAATAGTTAAACAATATCAATTCCTTTTAACACGAGTCTTTGCTTTCACATTTATTGCTAAACTCCGTATTCTACTTCTGTGGAATCGTGAGTTGCGAAACAAATAACATAACTGTCCATCCTTCACCCGATAAATATGGCAATTTTAGTCTCATGCTAAGTGGTTAATCTTTCACACGAGTACTATACATAAATTTCGTTGAAATAGCCACGGAGAGCGAAACATTCTCAAAAGGAATAAAATAAATACAGTAACGAACGCATTTTTACACGATTCAACTGCTCTATCTGTAAATACACAAATAAGTAGGCATGTAGAAGCAAGATAATTTTCAATAAAATTCGTAAAACCTGAGTGAGTTGTAATTCGCAGAACGATCCATTGTTTCTGTCACTATGTCGTGTATCCTTACACTGAACACTGATTCAAGCCACTAAATGAGTCTCAAACTTTGTCTGTTATTATTGGTTAGCAAATGCAGAGTTGTAGCATTTTGACTAATTTTTACATAAAGTTATTGTGTTTATTTGCTTAATTATCCAAACTTATTTTTGAGAAATCACAAACTATACACTATTGAATACATTAGAACAGCACCGAGAAAATTGAACTGAAAATAACTAGTTCAAACCATGGAAATGTTATTTTGTACCGTAATGATTTATAATTCTAGACGGACAGACACTCTTTCAGTCGAAGGATGGTTTACTACTGAAGTAATTGTTTATTTACTGTGTGACAGGAACATAAAGTGATTTGACTTAGTTATTCAGCTATAAGTTAAATTAAAAAAGAAATTAATTCTGGAACAAGAAGTGTAAATACAAATGATTACAAACTGAAACGTAATATCTTAAGGAGATAAACTTTAAGTATCTTTAGTAGAGATGTGTGCATATGCACGAAATGCATGAACACCAAGATAAGAAAATGAGTGTAGAGAGTTCGAGAGCTGCACTTACATGCACAAGGTACTTTTCTTTAGCACATTAATATGTTATCTCTGTCAGTATGGTATTTAAAGTTGCAGCAACTTTTACTAAAGCTGCATGTGATGATACACTACACATTACTATTTAGATCTACATACTTACGTGTCAGACCAGCCATGCTATTTGATGACTAATACATAAAACAGAAATTTTGAATTTGAAGAGGTACAATGACAAAAGAGCATTGTTTGACGATTTCTTATGCAGGTACAAGTAGAACGAGTACCTCAAATTTAGGTATACTCCACTGAATTTACTCCTAGTGCCATTATGCATTACGTACTTACATAAATAATGCAATAAATGTACCTATATTATTTACATGCAGCATACGATTCGTGCATTTACAAATAGTACACAAAGGGAAGTATAGTGTATCTATACGTACAGGGACACCACTAAATCCTTTCGAGGGTTAAAACAATAACTTTTAAAAATCGGATGACAAATAACAGTACAGAGGATAGAAATGATAAAGGGGACATTGCCCCAATGGATGTGTTGATGTCTGACGTTCATAATCCAATTGCGTGAAAGTTTAAAAGGCAGGAATGCGGTATTGTAAAGTGTTAAGGGTACCCCTGTATTTAAAAAATGAATATGATGTGCAATGTACTCACTGGAAAACTAAATGGCTATGTAAATATGTAAATGTGTGGATTTCCCATACCTGAAATAAAATGCGTTCTGCATTCTCCTGTTTACCGACAACAGAAAACTGAACTGCCCACAAGAATAAGTCGAGTTGTAACTTTATGATGCGAGAGACAAGAAAATAGCTCAGATAATATTATATTTTACAGCACGTAGCAAATCACTACTAGGTACTTCTATAAACGGACTACCAGGCAGGTACATCACAATTCTGCCTCATCTAATATTCTAAATCTATAGAGTGATGTCATGGCTTTTTACTTGGACACTCTAATGGTGTAGTTAATATGAATACGAAGTGTGAATGAGTCAAAGGGATAGTGTCTTGAAGGTTAGTTACACGTGCACAAGCAATAAATTCTTGGCTATTGAGCACATAAAGAGTGCAGTGAGATACTTATAACTTTACCTTTACACATATCATAGAGCAATGGAATACAGGAGTGGCACAACTGGCGCACTATGCTAAAAGAGAATTAAATAGCTCACAATTTGTATCTATTATGACCTATGTGATACACTTCCAAGGGAAAATAAAATTATCCCTTAGATATTAATTTGTCCCCATATTAATAACTCCCTTATTATTTCCGTTCATGTATCCGTCAGGAGTCACTGAATGTCTCGAGCTAGACTCTTTGCATGGAGGAGGATATAATATAATAAAGGCTCTAAGTCACAAATTTGTATTCATCTAGCATTTTTAATATTTGGTTTGGTCAAAAGTGATCGGGTGAGTGGAGGGTAAAGCCTGTAAAGGCTTTAGGTCACTTCCGTTCAATTCTCAACTACTTATTTAACAATTTGACCATTTTAGGGATTTTCGAATAAAATATTATTTGTACAATCCCCCACTCTGGGACTTAATCATGTGGTAGTTGAATATAATTTATATAATAATGTCTGATTGATTACTTAGAACAATCACTACAAAATCAAACGGTTTGAATTTCGAACTAGGAAACTACATATTTGGTCAGCTAACTATGCTTTTGTTTCTCATATAGAGTGAGGGTCGTAAGTTGTGTCAGTGGCAGTGAAGCGAAAGGAGAACGTTCGTTAAAATTACCAAAATGAAATGAATAATGTGTTTGTCAATGTGACAATGACCTGTGTGAAATAAATAATGGAATAGGATTTACAATGTCAATAGAGCTGTGTCCAACCTTTTCCAGGAGTTTAGTGCATAGCGGCTGTCTTTGTGCCTTTTGTCAATGAATCAATGAGTCAGAGCAAAGAGTTTATCTCCGGGAGGTGGTAAATATTCTCTAGATACCTATACCGTACTGAATTGGATAATATTTATAGATACTATTCACCGATACACCAAAGTCACAATTGTGTTTGACCTGACATTACCATCAAGTCCAACTGCCCAACTGACCAAGTCACATTTTCTCATGCTGAAACTAAATAGCTACGCTTTATCAAAGGTAAATAAACTGTACCTTATCCACAGAAGTACTGTATCTACATAAACATTGGCCACTAACTGATATTAAAAGGGAAACATAAATAGAAGACCGACAAGTAAACTCGCTGTGAGAATATTCCAATAATAAAAATGGCAATCACAGAGGTCAATTTTAGGGATGAAATGTACACGTATTTAAAGTGTGTCTGTTTAGAAGTAGAATAATTAGGTCTACGGATCAATTTCAACATTAGCATACGAATTTAGTTGTGTAGAGAGAATAACGTATAGGGTGGTTCGTATTAACCTTAAACTTTCTATTATCGAGAGACCTTAAAATACAATATTCATTAGTTTGGTTATTACTTTCGCTCTAATAAATTTCCTTTCTTATCGTTATCTCATCACATTACTTTGACAGAAGCTTAAAAAGGCTTACCTATTATAGTTAGTCCAAGTTGAATAGTTCTGAGACATGTATTTACCTTCTTACTACTGACTATTATCCACTTCACAGCACTGACTGAGCCTCCTCACTCAGAGTCGACACTCACAACGGACGGACAGGGCTCATGAAAGTGAGCGAGACGAAGCAAATGCGCCTTCTTCTTAATTTTTTAGACTTTACAATACCCGACGGGATTGTTTTGCTTCATTTCTATTGTGAGACCTTTCATTTAGGGTGGCTGCCCTACTTAAGCAGACTTATAACCTCCAGGGCACTTACATTCTTAATGACAAGTAATAAACTCGTTGGATTGAATTCTCAATATTAGACTTCCACAAATGTCATTGTCAACACCACTAAATGAGCTGATCTATGTTCTTTTTCTCCTTGTACAGACTTCTGTGCAGTGGCAAACGGACTAATTCTAATAAATGAAAGCATTTACGTCTTCGCTCAATCAACCGCTCCCTTATTTAGTTATCTATTGTGGAAAGATATTCATTACTGGCCAAGTAAGTTGGTATTTCTAATTGCTTCTCAGACGTAAACAGTTTAATCTTGATGGCAGAAAAATACTTTTGAAATGAATTATGGCTTTGCTGTTGTTTACAACTTAGTGCACCGTCCTAAACGTTTCCCTAAACTAAAAATAATGTTTAACTTGGCCAAGGTATAAGACGGGGATGTCTAACAATTAGATGTAATAAATTATAGACACTTTTCTATTGTCGATGGTGTTTACTAGAGGAACTCAAGTTGTAAACTCTCCAACTTTTCACTTTTTATTTTCAATTGAAGGCTACGTTCAACTATTTCGATGGAACTATTGGAACTGAGACAAAGTAATTGTTCGTTGTACGTTCCAAGTCGGAATAACAATTTCCAACCAACCACAGTAGTGCAAGTGAAGTCTTTCTTTTTCGATCCCTGTACCATGAGACAGTATTTTTAATTTGAACTGCTGACCGTTCTCTTTACTATCACTTAAGTAAATAAATGGAAGGAACTACAGATAACGCTCTAGTTGTTCCAGACTTCGGGAATGACTCATTTCTTGTTAGTTCAGTTGATGTGACGAGATTAGAATCATATACCCTAAGCTCTAGATAACCTTCAACTCTGTTTCATATAAATTTAAGTGCTACGAATCCCTCAAGTGTAAAGTTATACTTGTGATTTTCGTTAAGTAATTTATAATTAATGCTAGCGTGAACATCCGAGAAGAAAAGAAGTGTGCAACGTCTTACTTTGTATATGACTCATTGAAAATTCTGTAGAAATTAGTCCAATTAAACTGGTAACTTATTTACCTGAGGAATTAAACAAGTTAATTCAGTAATCAGCTCCGCCTAAATGAACTACTTTATAGTAGATGTAGCTAAAGTCTGCAAATACTTCAAGTCAAACCCTATTAGATATGTAAGAGCACATTTATTTCTATGCAAATTCACTACAATGTACTTATGAATTGCCTTGAGAATATTTGCTAGGGAACGACTACTCACTATGACTTTACTGATTGCACACAAATCAAATATAACACAATCATGAAATGGAAGGTATGCACAATACCCGTTGTGCCGTGCCAGTGCCTAAATATATCAGACTATAAACGCCTCCACTTTGATCAAAATGCTTATGGTAATTTCAAAGGTCGATCCAATGCTAGTAACAAGTCCTTTCGGAAATCTTTATTTCTCTCATTGTGGCCACAGCCCATTCAACTCAGCATGGACTGACCTTAAAAACTTTAATGTAAATAATATGAATGTCAGTGTTTCTGAACTATTGTATCGGAATTTCTATCTAAGGGATGCACGGAACGCAACAAATGATAAGAACTGCTATGTATTATATCGAAGTATGTGCAAGAATGTAAATATTCCATTCACAGAGTCGCCGGAGAAAAACTCTTTCAACACTTCACTCTCAATATCAATATAGTAACTCTGTTCACAATTAGCATCAAGAACTTCATGAGGTTCTTTCAGTCCCTATCTCTACGTGCTGAATGGTAAACACATTTCAAAAGTTTATTCCACACAGCTGCACTTATTTGTTAACACTATACCAGACACAATATAGTGCATAAAATATTTGTTTTCAATGTACACATGTGCTAGTTGTATGAACAAATACTACTGCAATGCATTCCTTTCTATACTCTTGTTTTACCAATAGAAACATAAATCTACCATGGAAATATGCAGTCAACTGCAACACAAGTACACGAAAACTACTATTCTGGTGGAGATACGGAAAAAGTATCGAATTCCTCAATATTTGGTAAAGCTCATTACAGTGCAATGCAACTTAACGATGGCATGAAAAACCGTCTGTAAATATACATGAAAAACAATTTTTAAACTTGTCTAAGATATTATTTCCTTTGTGTGCAAGTAGTCTGTATGATTTCACATTCTTGAGTCTATTAGGACCATAATATTTTATCTAGTCACACAATATAGCTACCTCAGTGGTTACATCCGTCCGTATAGAAAACTTTAGTTTACAGCATTATATAATTTGTCTGAGGTGTAGATAGGGATGATAACACGGAAAGAACATGGAAAGATAGAGCTAAAAACGAAACAGTTCATTGCAGGGATATATAGAGTAGTGGTCCTACTGAGACATTTTTTGTCAGATAAATTCCTTGGGTTATTGTTGCGAGTAGGCTATACTATTTTATTCCAAACCTTATATGTAAGCAGCATATCTCTTAAGTGTATAGGATATTTTGTAAAAGAATAAGTAAAGCTAAAGAGCAGCTGCCGCAGGGGCATCAGAAACAAAAGAAGACAATGGAAAGGAGAACATATTGGCCACGACCTTGGCACTCAGTTGGCAAGGCTTTCCCGGATCTGATTGTAACTTTGTCAGTCATTCATATATTACTATACTTTACTCCTCCAGTACAGACAACAAAAAATCCTTACAGGCTAAAATTAAAATTTTTCTGAAAACTTCCTAGTCTAGCCAAACAAACGTTACTAAAAGGTTGGAGGACCAACTAGTCAAGTGGGCATGCATGATTTTTCATTTCAAAGGGTCTTTCTCCCTGTCATCATTACAATGTCATGACATAACCCAAAGACAGGACTGATGTTCGGATTCCTTTCGCTTCTCGTCATGTCAAGGCCTGCTCTGAATTCTTTAACGTTCATTTCACTCCACTCTCCAAGAATTTTATAAACATGACCAAAGACCTTATAACTTTGAGAGAAGACTTATTTATTGGCCGTGTTGAAGTTTAAATTTAATGAATTTGACTCTCAGATGCGACGGTTTCTAGCCCAACATTTGTATCTAAGAATACATAATGCTTGTACACCATTAGGTTATAAATAACATTTAATGCCATATATGAAAAAGTTCCCAATTAAATCCGACCAACACTATTTCGCTCAACCTACACAGCGTTAAGCATGTGAAATAAATATGCAAACATTCTAATACAACTGAAATAAATTATTGGTTATTTATAGTCGAGAAAGAATGGTAAAATATTGCTTAAGTAGGCCTGAATGCCAACAGTAGTGAATAAGCATACTTACTACTATTGTGAGTATGTAACATGAATAATGTAGTAAATTGAATGCATTGAGATGATTGCAGGAAAAAGGATGCGCTTTGAGGATTTAGCATAATACTAACAAGTATATTATTATAATAACAGTACAATGCATTGTACATTGTGAAGGAATAGATGGAGGGAGGAAAAGTGAGCATCATTTCTTGTTGGGTAAGGTTACATCAGAGCATAGTATGACCTCAGCGAAGTGCAGATGTAAGTTGAAAGGGCTGTAGGTGAGATTCATCATAAAAAATTGAGAAGGGTGTAAAATGTCGGACAGAAGAAGTTGGGCCACCCGGCTGAACCAAAACTTTTCAATTCTTCAGAAGTTGGAATGTTTGAGCCTTTCTGTGCCTCCTCCGTTTGACTTGCATCTCGACTAGACGAGAAAGATCCCTTCGAATCGAAGATGGGAACTCAAAGGCTCGAGTTACGTCAGAGTTTAGACATACTTACTTAGTACGTTAAACAGAACGGGTACTAATATGAATTATTATGCATTATCCTACCTTCATTGTATTGCATACACAAATACATTGTGTGTTTTCCTAACCTACTTAAGTATTATGCAATAAAATGAACCCATGAAATTTGTTTCTACTTGATCCTTTTTGTAAAATTTGAGCCTGACGTGGCACAGAGGAATCTGAAGAATAATATCATTAAGATTAAGGATCAGAATGGGAATAAATGCATATTATTTGTACATAAAAGATTTTATGAAGTAGTATTGATACTCTACTGTACCTATATAGGTCATTGCATTTAATTTATAATACTAAGAGTGTATAGAATAAAAGAAACAAATTGTGCACACTCCACCCAAATGCACTTCTACGGCCAAGAATCATTTTACAAGCTCAGATGACAGTTCCGGGTTTGCTTTGACGAACAGAAATACAGTCAGCCTTATTCATGCACTTAAAACAAACTACTCACTCACAGTTAGAAAGGTACAATTAGTTAAACACGTAAATAGTTACTGTACTTCGCTTGGCATCTTTACAATTACTTTTTTAGTATTATCACAGAACAGTATTTAATGTAATAGGTATCTGTTTAACATAAATATGTGTATAACCACCCTTCAAGCATTACACTGCGTATATTACAACTAAACAGAGTCTAGATAAGACAGGTCAGAATGCCATGCATAATCATCCCACATATTTACTCACGTCAATAGCCAAGATACCCAAGACACTCGTTAACTCATGTACATTTTTTAATACATAACAGAGCATCTTGTCGTATAAAAACGAATGCAGTTCTTTGCTATGTCTTTAATATCAACATTCAGTTAGGTTTCATGTAATGGCGTAAGCAACTTTATGCGTCACCCTAATGTTTTCAACAAAAACATAAAATTAATATTATGGCTCTGCAGAGGAACTTACGACATCCGTTAATACTATTTACCTAGCGTGCTACCTACTTGCAAAAGTAGTTGGACAAAGGGAAGTCAGTCCATGGAAGAATAAACGGAACCAGAAGGGACTGGATTGCAAATCTTAGCAACTACTGCCAAAGCTCTTTTGCTAATCGCATTTAGTGAACACTTGAGTGTAAACCAAGGAAGAAATACTCGTGACATCACTATCGCGTAACGTTCAGCTAAACAGCTAATCCTGACATCCCCAGTTGACTGCTGTCAGTCTTGTCCTGTCAGAGAGTTGAATTAAATTAAAGTAATTTCAAAAGCCGTAACTACATAAGTAGTTGATTTGACCCCAGGAGTGCAAAGCACCACGGATCTTCACTCACCTAACAACTAAATTGACCAACCTGGCTAAACTGGCTGCACACAACCAGACATTAGCAAAACCTTGATTCATAAAGGAACCACTACTCTAGCATTTTTACAAATATTAAATTAGTAGCTAAACTATTATTATATAATAAAAATGTATAAAATACGGCACATATCATGTCACACCAAAGCTACATAATGTATTTGTCGCCATCTGAATACATTTTATTCCTACCCGAGTCTACTACTATTTATGTATTTTAAATGGCCCAAACGTGTTTTATAACAATAGAAAATAAATGCTCATACTTAAAATAGTTCTCTCCTGAATTTAAGCATAGATTGCAAAAGTAAATTCAACGAAATCAATTAGATAAATATGACAAGCTAGTTTGTGACTGCAATTCCGGTATTAAAAATGGCAAGCACATTTAAGTACATAGAGAATGTATTTATATAAGAAAGTGTGTGATTGACTACTACTTATTTACTTATGAATGTAATAGTACAATTACTTAGTACATGCAATTTATTATAATTTTTATGTTTATATCAAGGAATTACATTAAGTGATTCATGTAGATAAACAGTTATCGTCAGTAGGCTAAATAAACAGGAATTATAGACAGCTAATAGAAATAATTGATAGAAATCAAGTGTCCTGACATGAGAAGTTGTGCTCTGTCGGCTTCAACCACTTGAAAGAGAACCAGAGAAATTCCATAGAGCCGAACAGGCAGAAGGAATTTAAACTTCCTGAGTTTTTTCCAGGTTTCCAATTCAACTTGAACTTCCTACGGACAGTCTTGGCTTCTTCGCACGGGGTCATTGTTTGTAATTATCTTGTCTGACTCACTACCAACTTAAACTCAGGTGCTCAATCCCTGCAGTACATTACTTATTATTACATTACTAATCCAACAGAGTCCATATGCCATGTAATATCTGTGCAAGTGGTCGGCAGAATCCCAGCAATCAGTAAGCAACCTTAAGCTTGCAATTTATCTATTTAATTCATATACCATAAGAAACGCAGACAACACACGTAAGCGTACCTTAGCTCTCTACTTAAATTAAATACGGGTATCGTGCCAAGCCAACTTGCAAAATACAAAACCCAAGTGAGATGAAGCCTCCCCATATCTCCCTATAGTGCTGGTAGGCCCCTATAAACCATATTGGACACAACAACTACAGATACGAGATAATAGTCTAATTCTGCATCAGATGATCAAAGCTACATGGACTGAGCCTTTCTCACTTTTATTTTCCTTAGCTCCACTTGTCTCACATTTCTTGGCTTGGGAATTGGCGTGAAATGACTAGCCTAACCTGGCCTAACCTTTTACTTCTTCTTCCTGACTTGCTTATGTATATCCAACTTGGACATTCCTTCCGCACATGTTTCCAATTTAAACCCTTTCACGAAAAACAAAATTACACCACACATGCTATACCTATGCACAGCGATTTATACTTCACAGAAACAAGGAAAAGGAGATAAGGATTTATATAGCCGCACACAGTTATTTCAGTACAACTCACCACAAAAGCACACAATAGGAGAATCTAAAATGTCGGAACTACAATTAAAGATAAAGACACCCTTTACCTCATCGTCCAAGAACATGAGCAGAAATGCTTTTCCTTCCACTTCCGAGCCTTAGAGTCAAACAAGCTTGAGCATGTCGTGAACAAACAGGACACACATAAAGACAAAACACCTTCCTTTGCCATCAAATTGAACTTCTCTCACGTTTCTCTGACATGACATTCACATTGCTGTGCTATGATGTACTTCAAGTAGCTGTACATTTAGTTTCAGCATTTATCTTTAGCCTCCCATCAACTATTTTACAATCAGTCCATTCCAAATACACACAACTCTATCTACATTGTGTAAATCATTCCTGTCAACTCCCAAGCTGAATAGTATCTCTAATATTTATCAATCTGATATATTTATTGTAATGAAGAGAAATTCTAGGATTTCATTCTCATTTATAAATAGCCTCTGATGTGATGCTACTTGACATTGATGAGGTGCGTAGTGTGCATATCAAAATACTCACCACCACGACGTGCACACTTCAGAAGAAACTAAAATCCTTTTCCAACAATCTAAAATGTACCTTGTAGAATTTAATGGCACATTTTTATTCAATGTTAACAACTTGACTTTTTCATGGGATTGAAAAGGAGAAATTAATTGGAGAGTGTGCTACACTCATTCGCTTATTTATTAAATGTTCGAGAAAATATTTTTCTACATTTGCATATTCATTTGGCTAGATCCAAAGGAACCGTTTAGCACTGGTTTGTGTAGTTTGCATTTAAGTTGCTACTCTTAAATATATTATAAGACAAGAGTCAAATCAAAAATTGCGTCACTGCATGTTCTTATGGGGACGTGCATAAGAAATATCTTTCAAGCATCTCTATTTTTTGTTGAACTTGAGTTTTAGTATTCAAGGAATGGCAATCAGAATTACTCATCTACATTAACTTGGGATGTCACTTAGGAAATTCCATTTCATACAAATCATTTGCAGAGACATATTAAATGTTATATCTTTTGTATTAGGGATATTTCATTAGTCAAGACTCTCGATTTGAAGTAGCACATAGTTGACACGATAACAAAAAAATTTTAGGATGATATTTGCGGCTAAATTCGTTAACAAAAGCGCCTTGTCCTGTCTTACCATTATCAACTAAAGTCATGTAGGTAAGCACTTAAGAAAAAATATTGCGATTCTGCAGACATTGTCCCTACCTGCACAAAAATGAATGAGCCGGATGCCTTGTTAGGTTGTCAGTCATATATCTGTAGCTGATAATTATAATTTATCTCAGTCTTTACTCAGAATGAGAAACTTTTTTACATCTAATCCTAATGACGTAATGCACCAAATTCGAAATACTCTGCAGAGATGCAAAGTTACAAAAACCATATTGAATAAACGATTACATCAGAGATTTTATATCTATGGTTATTTAATAAACATAATTATATGGGACTTGCAGATTTCCAAGTGAAACCTTTTTTGATATGTAGAAAACTAAACTGAAGCATTTTGAACAGGAAACTCATCGACAGCAATAGAAACAAATGTTCTCAAAGCAAAATAATTGGCTTTCTATAGAGTTTTCATTCTGTTAGCTAATGGTAATCTGACATGGCATGACAATACACCTACTTCTGCATGCAATTGAATCCCCAAAGTGTTTAGTACTGGTCCTTTTAGAATTTGCATCTCATGTTCAACTACTTTTGGCTTCTCACCCATAATTACTACTTACGATTAGCTTCCATAATCATTAGCGTCACTTAAAATCTCTTATCTCTTCCCTTCGTATGAATGACAGAAAGCAACCTTAAACAATGCAAAAAGAAAGTGAAAATTGGCATAATAAAGTCAAGTTGTATAGCAATTATTTAATAAATACTAGCCAAATATTAAGCAGGTGTACCTTGTACAAAGGTAACATAATTATGCATAAACACATGGGTGGATGGTGAACCATGGAAATGTCAAACCACGAGTGGCTGGTTTTAAATAGAGGCTATACTTCGACAAAAACATAAATACATCGCTCCACAGCACGTAGGTTAGCGTTTGCTGATATTTTAAAGACACCTTCTTGTCTCTTAGCTAAAATTATGTACTTACATACAGTTATTTATGCAAATTTTGTAATCATATTAAGTACTTATGACAAACAATACCAAGAAACACAATAGGAACATGACGAGTCTCTGTGCTTAACTATAGATGTAACAATGCATTCCAGTTACAATATAAGTATACGTAAAGGTATTAAAGAGAAATGAATTTGCATATAGGAACCAAACCGAAGTTACAATGAATTTAATAAAAACTGTCAAAACTCGCTAAGCTTTTACTATTTAACTAATATCCCGTTCTTGCATGCATAATTCACAGATAACAAACTTATAGGGGTTTCTGAATTATAATCTTTATAATCATACAGAAAGACAAGCTAAAAGGATAGGCTTGCATTAAAGAAATCATCGAGAGACGGACGGGCGACCACAAAAGAGAGTTTTTGTATTTTACGTATGTAGGTTTACGATGTGTCATTACCACTCGAAACAGGCGACGCGACAGAAGAGACTTCCATTAGCTTACTTACTTCTATTACGTGCATTCACATTTATCCTTATTAACTATAACTAAATATAATACAACCATTTGCATGGCTAACTCTTGCTGTTATGCATTTCAATATTTATTATATGACTCTACGCACATAAATGTTATTATCTCACACTTACTTTGTAAAACTAATGGACAAATCTCTATGTGAGTGACCGACGGGCATAGTTTACCTTAAATAAATACCTGCATATATAATCACACCTTCAGTGCCTACTTTTACTGCTTCATACTATTGAACAGTTGAAGTCTAATCACATACCAACATTATTTTCCCTACAATATAACCATGCATATTGACGTATTTACTGACAAGATGTATATTATTAATAATAACCTTATAGTCAATATATATTAGAAAGGAATTTCAATATTGCCATTTATGTGTGTATGAAATGAGAAACAGATGTCTTGAATTAGAATATT
The DNA here is from genome assembly GCA_019776445.1 of Tomocerus maximus. NCBI lineage: Eukaryota > Metazoa > Arthropoda > Collembola > Entomobryomorpha > Tomoceridae > Tomocerus > Tomocerus maximus. The sequence continues at coordinate 5,249 of JABASH010000864.1, read as the reverse complement.
ATGTTAACAAATGAGATGTAGCAGTAAACTTAACGACTCACCTCAAATAGGGACTGCGGTAGCTCCCTTGATACTGTGATGAAAATGTTAGTGACATCATTTTGGTCGTTTATCAACGTTTTTTTATATTTTATCCTTCACTTCAATCCAATTGTTTGAAAAGTAGGTAACAACGAAAAGAAAAGTTAGTTAATTGTTTGAGAATCAAATCAATCCTAACGAAATCCAGTTTTTTTCTCGCGTTTTTTAAGTTAGTCCACACTAGTTACATTCATTGTATTGGTATTACCTAAGCACATTAAACATAGTAACTAACGTAACGATTGGAATTGAATCCAGTTCATTTGAAACAAGTTTAGGCAATAGTGTGTACCTATGTGTCTCTTCTATCAGCTACTACATTGTCCTGTCTCATATTATTATTTCTGATGGATACTATGGAGGAAAGTCAAGCACTCCGACTTTTGTCAATATTCTCTTGCTGTATTTCTTTAGATAGGTACCTATTCAGTGTCTTGGCTAAATCCATTGAACAATCGATTGGATAATGTATAAATCGCTACACAAATTCTTTCACACTTCGGCACGAAAGATACCAACAAAAGTACTTTTTAAGTACCTAATTGAGTTGTGGCTGTGAAAATGTATTGTCATTCAAGATGTAAGTACAGCTACAGTTAATAGTTTCAGCACACCAACTTTTCACAACGAGCAAAGCTCAATGAAGAAATCAAACGATTTTCAGTTACGACTTCTCCCTCACCCAAAACATTTACTCACATCACACTGACTCACGTAATAACGAATCTTTTGTTGAAATAGTACATATAAAATCATTAGATTAAGGGGGTCTGGCCCATTCTTTCATTTGTTGCTCAATAAGATCAAAATTTAAATGTTACACGTTCCATTGTTAATGATATGAGAGCACTAAATAGATAAATGTTCGCAACTCAGCAGATCAGTCCAATTGACTTTTGAAATAACTTAATACATGAATTGCCAGAAGAATGAATTCGTTTAACTCTTCAGCACAATGTCATGTAGGTACCTATTCCTTAGAGAATCAAGTTAAATACTTTGATTAACTCTGCCATAGAATGAAGAGTGTCTAGGAACGCGTGTCTTTTTCTGAAAGACGAAGTTGAGAAACAGTTTCTGCTGTTTGTAATTGGGATTTGATGAGAGTGGGGCTTGAGGGAAATGAGTGAGTACAAAATGTGAATACACGAAAACTAAATTCGTTAACTGAATAATGGCTACAGTTCCTTTTGAATTGAATGTGTCTGTAGGTGTGTATCGTAAGTGTGAGTAACGTCAAAGTGTGTGTATTTGGGAGCACAAAACGAATTTTTTATTTCTGTTTGCTGTGCAAACGATTATCTCTGGTTTCCTTTTCTTTCTTGCGATTTGAATTGGATTTTATGAGGAGTAAACAGATGCAGTTACATGAAAGTAAGTTGGATAATGTGTTGTTGTCTATTGGCATAGAAGAACTGCTCTGTAGCGTAGTTTATGGGATACTATGCTTGCAACACGAGCTAATGTTGTTCCTTGTCTTCAAATCTAATTTCATACGTGGTAGACTGCATATTTAAGCAGAGAGATGTGGCGTATGCAGCGCGAGTAAATATTCTTATTTATATGTATCGCTTGGCAAGAGACACCCAGTGGAGTCTATAAATATATATTGCTAGTGCAAAAATAATTCCTGAACGGAAGTACGTCCTAGCCTAAGCATGCCCCGTGATTTTTTCCAAGTTGTATTTTTGTCTCTATCATACTACTTATAATATGGTTCAATTAATATTTATCTTTGCTTATGCGTTATGCATCCTACTTATTACACAATCTCTTATATGTTTATGCACTCTGCAGTTTTATTTATAGCTGAGTGGGCTTCTGTGTTGTTTTATATCTAGCTATGTAACACTTAACATGTGGCAAGGCAAGGTAACTCGAGAAAAAAGAATACAATGTCATACTAACACAGTCTCAGATCTAATCGCTCACACAACGGTCCCTGATAACTTTGACTTGACTGAATTCAACTAATTGTTCTGAAGGTTCTTCTTCGGTCCTCCCGGTACACAAAATAGTCAAGTTTTATTTTTACCGTCGATGCACAATATCAAGGAAGTAGGTAGTAGTAGTGTGTACTAGAAAATGCCTAGTCTCAAGTGGGTTGTCTGCACTGGATTACAACTTTTACGTAGGTTTTCACCCCAAAACCTCTGAACACGAAATGAAAAAAGGAAACGAGTCCAAATGTCACACTAAAGCACAAGAACAAAAGTGCTCTCTTAAGTCTGAAGTAGTACTTATCGTTAGCTGGGGAGTTTTCTTGTGGGCAGTAGTGGAATCGTTTTTGGGGTACATATACGTGAAGTCTGTCCTTATTGGAATATATCCCCGAGACTTGACAAAAGTCAAGAAAACGGAATGCTCATGTTAATTTAACAAATATCTTCGGCTTTATGTTGTTCACACAGTAGTGCACTGGATATATATTTCTGTAGACACATTTGTACAAAGAAAATGTATTGTAATGCAATCTCGGGCTGGTTTACACTTCACCCACGACAAGGTTTTTCTATTAATGTGTCCAGGCAGGTTCCCTCCAGCTTGCTTATTTACATCAAAGTAGCAACTCCATGCAGAGTGAGTCCAGTTATGCCGTTTCACTTATAGGGACGGACACAAGACAACATTGTACTATAACACATTCACCTACGCTATTTTGTAAAGCCAAGTTGCCGAAAGAGTACAAAAGACTGGAATGACATAAGTTCATTCAGTTCTGTCTTGCGCAGATGTCGGTGACCAGGTTTCTCAAATGACTTCCTTCCAAGGAAATGCAGGAGTACTATTCACTTATAAGGTATCTCTGCTCAGTTTGGAAATGAAACTTTGCATAATTAGCAATTCACTCTCCTAATTCAAACTGACTTGATTTGTTGCTCCTCTTCTCACGGAATCTTTTCGAATTCAATTAGGGAAGAAAAGGGAAAACTGTCTATTATACAGTGGCTTGATTGTTGTGACTGTTCTAGTTGTATTTGCACGTTGAGAGCCAGTTAGGCCGATGAGATAGTAAATGCTCCAACTTATCGTTACGTTAATTTAATCTAACTTCTGTAAGTCCAGGATATAAAAAGCAAATTGAATTGCTTAATTCTATTCACTTTCACGAGAAAAGGGCTGGGCTCATCTCTCTCGAGTGTAACTGATGTGTTAACGCATGTCGACGACTTATTTGGAAGTACTAAAGCCTCACACGCTCAAGTCGGGGCAAAGGCTACATCAGAAATGATTGAGCATGAAAAATGTTACGGCTAGTGAAGACGAGAAACAGGGTGACTTAATTTGCCTATCTATTATTTCTGTCTTTGATATTGGGGAGATAGACTGCATAATGGTGCAGTACCCAAGACACAGCTCTAACAGAACTCTCTGACTGGGATTGTTGTTTGTTATTGTCAGGCTTGCCGATGATTGCACACTAACTTAAACTGCAATTGAATGCAGAGAGTCTACTTTGTCTCGTTTAATTCTAGGCGTACCTTTATACGTGTAGAATGTACCAAGTGGGATTACAGTGGGCCAGACAGGGTTAGACGAGGCAGCATAGCCATGCAATGCAATCCACATTCAGAACAACACATGCCAGCTCCATTAAAGTAAAGCACATCACTGCAATTCACTACCTGACTGAAGAAAGAGGGGTCAAGCACACGAATCCCAAACAAACTACCTACATGTCTTACCTAGATAGGTAGCTGCACAGAACCCAAGAATGTGGAACATAGAATACAGCCATAAATATTCCGAGAATAACTATGCAAACGCTAATGTGATTTAATAATGACGGCTAGATACCTCTGCATTGTGTAATCACGTTTAAATTTATTAAATGAGACTACTGTAAAATTTGTCTGAGATTGTCCTGTAGAATCTGTATTTCTTTACCATAGTAGATCCAGGTTGATATTACTATTGCTCAGAACTGCTACTTGGATTTTTTAAATATAACAACAAGGATGGCTTTATTAGATCTCTGGGCAGATCGAATGGACTTGCACATGCCGAATATCCATGTGCCCACATAAATAATGCAATTGAGAATTCATGGCATGTAAAATAATTATGGGCATGGACAGAGATGGTTGGTATTGGTACCGTAGAGAAATGCCACTACTGTGGGTATTACAACACGAACATTAACATCAGCACCAAAACGTGTAATTCTCACCATGCATTCCACATTACAAGCAGAATTAACTTATCGTTCCGCAACCACATTTATTTAATATTTAACTTTTATTTTTCTATTTGTGTTTTGCTAAGGTACTGCACTGAATTTGCAATGCATGTAATTGTAGTAGAGTGTATCCAGTACAATCTGAAATAGTCATTCATTATGTATGTACTCTTACACAGTATGCAGATTGTCTTGCAAACCCTGTCAAGCATTTATGCTGTTCAGCTTAGCACTCCTATCATATCATCAATATTTATTCTGCAAAAGTTTCTAATATTATAATAGGAGGCAGAAACGCAACAAGTGACTTGCCTAATCGTTAGCAAAAGCAAACGAAGCTTATTTCCTATTTTCACACGTAGCAATATGAAAAGATAACTCAACTTGTTGAGCCAGTACTGTGCATTGTTCAAATGAATCCCATTTGTATGCTTAGCGGGAGAAATGCAAAAGAAAGCAAAAGTAAATACAAAGTCATAATCATTCTGGCATATCCACATTTTTGAATTGAAAAGTTTACTTAAGTCATTGTTATAACCCTAATCTTTTTGCATATCTGCATATGAGTTGCATTACCTGTTCATTTCATGCTGTCAACTATGTATACTAAATACGATATCTGTACCTCTACTAAATACGTACGTTTTATTGCATTAATTATTATATTAATTACACGATGTTTTATTACGATGAACAATCCAATCTGATACAGTATCTATGTCTATAGGTAGTTAAAGTTAAGTGTGTGTTTAACAGAGAAAAACGACGACGGATGTTTGCACTGCACACTAACATCCGAACTCAGCTCTGAATCAAAGTAAAGTTTAAAAATAAGACACAACTATTGCATAGAAAGATAGAACTGGCACAAGGAACAAAAAAGGACCTTTTTTACATTTTGCCTTTTTTACCTTTTTTATAAAAAAGGTAGGCAAAATATTTGAAAAAAGGTTTGCCTTTTTTGCTTTTTTACCTTTTTTACCTCACA
>JABASH010000863.1:0-32347 GCA_019776445.1 Tomocerus maximus | reverse complement strand
CCCTTTTGAGATTTTGAAACAAATGCAGAAAATGGCAGAAGTGTATTTTGATAGTCATCTGAGATTTCCAAAACGTATGCACCAAAGCCTTAAGAAAAGCCAAATGTAATATGAATTTTATAGCTATTTTCTTCAAATAATAAAAATACTTTCTGCAGGCCGAAGGAGCGAAAAAGACGAATGAGTTCAAGACGAACTTCAGCAATTGAAAAAGAAGCAGTTCGCGAAACTGCAATATTAGAGAATAATTTGCCGATTGCAGTTGTCAGTTTACCTGTACTTCCATCCGTAACAAAAGCCGCCAGTAAGTCCGTAAGTCCTGCAGAGGTTAAAGCGACAGTATCTGTAAAAGCAATTGAGCCTCCTGTGGCGAATTCTCCAACCCCCGAAGCAACCGTGGAACCTGAGTTAAGTGTTCCTGAAGAGGTGGAAGAGCCCATTGAAACTCCTGAACCACCTATCATCAAGGAGAGGACGTCCAAGTTAAGAAACTCTGTATCCGTATCTAGCTCAGATGAATCGTATTTTCCACCCGTGGTACGAAAATCTAAAGCTGATGTGGTGGTTGCTAAACAAAGAAATCGGTCTGGAGGAAGTGTCAGTGGGAGCCCAACAGAAAACATCGTTCTTCCAACAACAACTAGAGGTGAACCAATGTGCTCCAAAAAGATGGTACGTATTTCCAATTATCATTTTAGAATAGCATCATGCGCACGAAAAGTCGATAAATGACATTATTAGAGAATATAAATAAAGTGCAAATGTTAATTTCTATTTAGACAAGAGAAGAAAGAAAAATCGAATCTTATTTGAAGCTCATTGAAAGAATGGAAAATAATGAGAAAAAGAAACAAAGCCGAATTAACCAGAAAAAAGATAAAGATAAGAAACCCGATGATAAGGACGAAGTTGAGCCTGCTGTAGTTACCCCTCGCCTCACTCCGGTTAAATTTCCCACTGTAAAACGGAGGGGGTAAGTATTTTAAAGAGTCAACAATTCTTTCTAATTACTACTATCAGTGGGCTTTAATATAATTTATATTTTTTCCATTAGTAAACGAAGAGGTCGATCCGGTAGCACCCATCATAATCAAAAACCAAATAAACCTCAATTAATTAGTCAGCGAAATTCAGGCAGTGGAGGTGATATTCGATCTACTTCAACAGAGTCAGATATAAATTCTGCAGACGAAGATCGTCGCATGGGAATGTCCCCAATAAGGGATGGTTCTGGGTCTTCATTTCGTTTTCCAAAAACTAAGACCGTGAGTACACAAATTCTGTTATTGTTTGTTTTTTTAGAGGATTAGATTGAAATTAGTAGAGAGTTTATGTCTATTTATATTGACCTTGTATGTATTTATCTAGTTTATATGTACCTAGTTTATTTATTATCGACATTTAAATACATAGGGTTGTAAATTCTAAAAATTTTAAAAGTTTTTGATTCTTAACGAAAAGTCAACAACATCATCATTAGTGAGAAATATGAAATTAATGTAATGTTTTCTGTTTTTCAGTTGTTTTTGACGGAGTGGATGCAAGAAACGGTGAACAAAGTTGCTCCAGTTCCGGTACCAACGGAACCCACAGTTCCTCATCAATATTATCGAAAAGCGGCATCTACACCACAACCTCCCAGTGCCTCTGCAGTCACTGCTCATCCGCCTATTACTCCCCAACCTCCGCCAACTATAAATGTGAGCAACCAACATCCTTCTAATATGGACAGCGGATCGGCAAAAAAGAGATGGCTACGCCAAGCAATCAGTGAGGAAACAGACCCGATAAATGTTAATCATTTAAGCCCTACAGCAATGCAAAACAATTCTGGGCCAAATTCACCACCCTCGACGGACTATGTTGCTCCACTAAAGAAGAGACGACTTGCTCGAGCGTCAATGTCGTCTGAAATTTCCAACACTCCCCCATCTACTCCAAATAATTTACAGAACTCCGAGATGGACCATGATCATATTGATGGAGAAACAGAGCCTTCTTTAGATACAGAAATGCAGCAATCTCTTCCAGAAGTTGAAACGCAGCAACCTGAGCCTCCTCCGCCCAGTACGGTAGACAAACCGTCAAACGACAACTCGTATTACAATGATATATCAAGTGCTGAAGAAGAAGATGAACATCCAGAATATTCGGAAGTGGAAGAAAACACGACAGCTGAAAATGAAACAACTGTTTTAGCAGCTCCCGATACCCTGGAAGAAGAACCTGAATTAGAAACTGTTGGTAAACAAATGATTGAGCCAAGTGAGCCAAAACCGGTAGAATCTGTACCCGAACGACCTGAAGCAATTGAAGTAAATATCAGGAATGACTTCAGAGGAATAGAAAATAATAAGCCTAATTGTGTGAATCAAAGCACACCTGTGTACAGAAAACGTAAAAGCCGATTTGATAAAGTAAGCATAGTAAGGGAGTCTATGACGACGACAGTGCATGAGAAATCTCCTGGGGTATCGGCGGTAGTACTGGATTTTGTACAGAACCCATCAAAGTATCCTAGCGTTGACTTGAATTTTTCTCGCGAAACAATCAACCAGATAAAAATCAAAGTAGCGGAAGAAGGGAATTCAGAAAATGGAGAAAATTGTCGGCCTGTTGAAGTTTTAAACGAAATTTTACTGGAAAGTCGTGCTCCGCCACCTCCTCCTCCTATTATAACAATGCCTTCTGTTTCGACATCACCGCCAATTATTGCTATCCCCAATACTCTGAATGATCCGAGTCTGTCAACGGGTAGTAAAATAATAACACCTCCACCTGATGCTGTCGACCTCCCCCAATGTCAAATTGTGAGTAATGTAATGAGTACAGCAAATGTTTCTAGTCCGTCATTAGAAAATTCAACTCCTGCTAAAAGAAAGGTACTTGACAGACAATGATTATGTATGAATATTTATTATTTATTTTACTGTTTGAGTTTGCTTATTTTACGTTTTGTTCTGGTGCTGAATGCTAATCCCAGAAACGTTTACAGCTGTCAATATCTGAATACTATCGCCGTCAGAAAAGTGAAGGAAAACCTACAACTGTTGAAAAGGAGCCAAATTTTAGCATTATTGCACCGCAGTCAGCTTTAAATATATCATCGAATTCAGACTCCAGTTTTGAATCAGTATCCTCCTCATCTCCTGTCAAGGAAATTCCTGTTGTTAATACAAAGATGCCCGAGGAAGCTCCTGAAAGTAATAAAGGTAAAGAAAAGCAAAAGCATTAACAATCCTGGTTTTATAAGGATAACTATATACATGCTCTATATATATGTTTGTTACTCTGAATAGAATTGGTTTCTCACTCTCCTTGGAGTTCATCCCCTACTTTGGCAGAGAGAAACCAAGAGAAGGTGAGGGAGAGGTTGTCAGCATTCTCGGGGACATCTACAAAGAAACTCCGCAACCGTGAGGATTCCATGCCTGCTCCTAACAATTTCGTAGAAACACAAGTACCTACTGCTCCTAAGTACATGTCCACGCCTACGTATTTGGAATCACCGAGGGATAAATCCAACGTATCTTCTGCAAAGTTCATGCCTATGTCCAACTACATGGAGTCTCCGAGAGAGAAGCATATTCCCACTGTTACGAAATACGGCTCACAAACAACACCGACATACATGGAGTCACCAAGGGACAAAACATCCAAGTATATTACAACTCCAACCTACATTGAGTCTCCTCGAGATAAAATGTCGGATAAATCTAAATCCAATGGTTAGTCATGCAGTTTAGAAAATACGAAATTTTATGTCAGATACAAAGTATTTTTATTAATATAAATTGCTCAGTATCCTCCTATGATTTTATTTCCAAGTTTTCTATTTATCTATTAGATGGGGATTTTAAAAATTGTCGCTCTATTTATATATTTGTTGTTACATTTCTGTGAACAGTTGTCTTTTTCTTAATTCGTCACAGAATATTAATTTTTTGGTATTGGTATGCCTTAATCAGTTACATGTACTGACACGATCACGGCATTACTTATTCTTAGTTTGTTTGCGAGCATTTATGTCGTTTCAAAATTTTAGTAACTATGATTTCGTTTAATTTTCTAGGAGATGTAAATTATAACTGGTCCAGTGGTGGCTCTACACCAAATAGCATGGGTCGGCTCTCAGTTCCCACTCCTGGTGCACTGAAGCAAAGTGGGATGCCTCCGCTGCCAAATCATCTGTCTTCAGGGTCGCATAACGTACATATGCATGGAAACATGCTAAACGGGCCTGGGAAAGGTGGGCCGCCTCCTGGACCTCCTCAAAATGGGTATACAACACCAACAGGATCGTCAGGAGGCTACCATCATTTATACCGAAATGCTGGATCGTCACCAGCGGTGTATCCACCTCAACAGTCTAGGATTGGTGGGGGTTCAAATAGTTCAAATTCAAGTCAGAGCAATTCATCATCTCGCCTGATCGTGGGCGGAGTACCGGTGGGGAATTTGTTGCCTCTGCCACCTCCGCCCCCTCCACCGTCAAATCAACCTGGGCCTGCTTTCGGTCATCGATTTTACAACAAAGACTTTTATCCCCAATCGTAAACTATGTATATTTTACACAAATGAATTTATTGTAATAGGTAGATTTATTTACTGGTGAGGTAAAATATAAATTATGCTAGCTATGCTAATGAATTAAAATGGTTAGGTAGTTATTGTTGTATTACTCAAAGTTATATTATTGTATACATTCTAGCTTACCAGTAATTAGTTAATTCGCAGATGTATTATATAAATGTGTTGCGTCATAATTATCTATTCTTACTGCCATGTTCGTCATAATTAAAATAACGAGTATTGTTAATTTTGAAAGTTTTCTTATTGATCCCTTGAAACTTTTCATTCCTGTTTGCTAACAATAATATAACTTTCATAGGAATTTTCCATACAATAATTGCAACTACCATTTCCTTTACAAGAAAATAAGGTGAATAGTGATTTATTCCACGATTTAACCCATAGATGAAATTTTTTAAAGTTTTTTTCCTCGCTTTTTATTAAGATATGATTACAATGGGTAGGTTATATATAATATATATTCTATTCTACACACATTAAGACTTAATATGGTAGTAGTTTGTAAGAAAAATTATAATTATATTCCTAGTGTTCTCCTACAAACGTTTGCTCGTTTTCAGATAATTAAGGAATGTTGTCTCTTTGGAATAATAACATTTATTTAAATCTATGTCTTTTATTTTGGGGATTTAGCGTAATTTTGTAATGTAAAGTCAAGGATCTCACCTCTGTGCAATTGACGACCAAAAGATTATATTCGTAAAAAATATTGAATTGTTGTACTATTGTGGAAACCTGTACCCAAAGAGTTTTAGGTCAACAAAACGGCATTTACGTACAATACTGTTTAATGTAGGTACACAAAGCTACCGAGGAAGCTACCTGATCTAAAATATTGTAAGTCCGTGATGTTCTGTGGATACTCCGCATTTGTACTGTTGTAAAGTTCAAAAATACCATGGCAAGTGCAAGTGTAAGGATGAGAATCTGGAATGGACTGGACTTAGGGACATAGGTATTTATTACACCATTTGATACGCTAGGCCAGGCCAAGCACAAACACACACACAAAGTTAGGGATGCAATGGAAATAACCTTATTTTGTGTTGTTCTTGTGCTCTATTTAACAGATATAGACATTTAAAACAGAAACTGAAATCCCGAATCAAATCCATGACTTAGTTTAATGTTTTAAACTAAACCCATATTATTCATGTCATTATATATATGTTGATAGTTTAGTTTGTTAATACACTCATTTAAATTAATTCTAAAATGACAGGACATTTTTGATTACTTATTAGTGGGGACACAAGAAGGGTGGGATTAAAATTTCCGGGGAATGGTTTGGAACTGGAATTAATGAATTAACAAGTTTTTTTTTACTGATTAGGAACTATTAAAGGGTGGATACGAAATTTTATTTTAATGATTTTGAATAAGGATGTAGAATGTCAAGTATAATACAACAGCAGAGGAATTAGTTAAATTACGAATTTAAATTGTTTCACATAGTTTGGTTATTGGTTTAAAGTTCATGCATGTGTCAGAAGTTTACAGAAGTCTATTTAGGAAATTATGTTAATTGTTCTGTAATAGTAAAAATATCAGAGTCCGCTGCATTTGTATACTTGTACCTTTGAAACATTTAGGATATTATTGGTGTAGCTGTAGCTCATCTGTCGCATTTTTAGTTTGGCATTTCTTCTCGAGTCCTTTTAAAGAGGGATTATTTTGTGCTGTATTGTTGTGAAGATCGTACACGCATTATTTGTATTTCGTTTGATTTGTATTTCTTAGATAAGTACAAGTAGGTTGAAAGAAGTCTATTGTTTGGATACTGGTGAACCACCAAAGTGAATTAATGAATTACTATTAGATTGAGTAGTGTGTTTTCTGTTGTTGGCAATTATTAAACTGTACTGTATATGATCTTGTCGCTGATTGTCTATTGTTAGCTTAATTAGGAAATGCAGGTTTGTTTGTATTTGTATTGTAATTTGTAATAATGTGTAGATTCAATATGTATCGATGATTATGGTTATTATTGTAATTGTATTGAAATAATTTGTAACTATTGCTTTGTATATATACAAATGTAATTTGTAAATACCCTGTGAAAAGTGAAAATTGTACATAGGAGTGAGTGGGCGTGAGATAAAGATGAGTCGTGATGCTAAATATACGTGTAGGTCAGGTCATTATAAGATTTAAACAGGTCAGGGCAGGGATATGCACGAAATGAAAGGAAACAGCAATTGTTTTGACGAGTACAAATTTTCTAAGCATTTTTGTATGTTTTAAAAAGAGGAAAATGGGCGAGATTTAAAAATGGAATAATGCGTTATAATACATACAGAAATACATACTAAAAACAAATCTAAGTAAATAATATTATTGTGCGAACTCTGTATTCAACCTGGAGTACGGAGCATCTAGGACTAATAATTAAGATCATAATTATAATAATTAGAAATACATTACAAAAGTAGACATACATCATTATTCTAACTATTATACAAACAACGTAGCCTAACTAGTAGATATATTCATCATATTGTAAGGCATAAAGTACGGCAAAATGTAAGGATAGATTCAAATCAGATATTATAATCCAGACCTAAAAGATACCACACACAAATTAAATGATCCAATTATTTATCGGTGATTTTCATGTAGCTCTACTGACAATGAAAGATTATATTCAAAGGAATTACGTAATACAGCTTCTGTAGTACCTCATCTCTGGTTACGATACTTAAACTAAAATTGTAGTGTATAATATAGATTCAGTAGATAGTAGGGAATTATTCGAAATTATAATGTGGATTATGAAAATGAAACTACCCAGCGATTTACAGATATTTACATAAGCGTGTTTTTTTAGTTTTTCTCATTTGTGTCTGTTTGCTATGTCGTGAAATGATATTCGGTTTGTTGCATTTATATTATAGTCCAAGTAGCTCATCGCTACGTGCGAGAAGGGGTGTGTTTTAATTCTATGATTGTGTAGGTGAATTCAGGAAAAGTGTTTAGTCATAGTCGTAATTAGAGTAATTTTAGTAGTGTAGGTGGGAGGTGAATGCTATAGTGTACATATTATTATGGTTCTTGGTCTCATTAACAAAGGTTCAGTGGATGATGAAATGACGTAGGATAGTAAGAAACGGCTTTCTAAAAATTTGTCTCTATGTAGTTACATACTGGAAATATTCTCAAAATGACATACAAAGAAGGATTTACTAAAATGCAATAATAAATCAGTGTCAATGTTCTGTCTTTATAAAAGAAAGTGTAGGTAGTAGTTTGTAATGTGTAACTATTGATCTATATATCGTATATCTATTCTAATATACTATATTACAAAAGTACCTAAGCACTTACTAATTTGCTAATTCTTTTCTTGAATAGTAAACGTTTTCGAATAATCTGGTCCTCTTTGTCTTGCCTGAATGTGTAATTTATAAACCTAACTATACGACCTTTGCAATAACGAAAGAAACTTACCTAGCAATAGGGATCTCTGAATTAAAAGTGCAAGACTTTGCATCCTAATCGCAATAATTGATGTATTTAGAGTACATTACTACAAACATACAAAATTACATATTACCACTTACCTTGACGTTACCCACTTAATAGGTCAGGTAGATATTTCAGTAATTATGATAGTCATGAGATCAGTAAAATTTCCGTAGAGTGCATGCATAAACAGATCAGGCCAAGGGTCATGTAGACGTCTAAAATGCGAAGGTATAATCCAGTAGATTGCATTTGAATTAGTGTGCGAGAGGAAAAGACAGGTTACATTACATTGGTAGATCTAGTTATTTAAACTGTAGTCTTTAACTGAATTAGCTAATTTCACTATATAAGTGTATTTTAACAATGTATTGGAAGGATGCATGTAGCGATCTTATCTTAGTTTCTAGTATGTAGACAGTTATTGACAATTAGTGTATGTTTGCCTTTGGAATAATTGTAAAAGAACACTGGATGATGTATGTACATGGAGAAAGATGTGTGTGTACAAAAATACCAGTTTTCTTATTCACACACTTGGAATGTGAATATTGATACAAAATAATGATTTTGTATCCCGAAAATCCAATCATTAACTATATTCATATAACAAAGTAACGTTCTTTGGTGTTTGTATAAGAATTTGGGTGTGTTATGTGTACATCTTTCTTTATGTAATACTAAATGTCTTTGTAGAGGTATTTAATCATTAGAATAATATAGAATAGCGTGTACTAGTTATATATTAAAATATTATTATTACTAATTTACAGGATATTTACTATACTGTACCATAATACTACGAGTAGCTGACAGGACACGAATGGGATGATAATAATATGCAAATGAATGATTATGTATATTTTAGTTGTACATAATAGTATGTCATGTAATGAATCGGTAAATAAATATGTAAGATCTAATGTTATCAGAAGAGAAGTATATGGTTTGATTAACTATTTAAGAAACATATAGGGAAACTATAGGTAATTAATAATTAAGGTAGAGGAAAGCCAAGGCATGGCCGTTTACGAAATACTATACGAAGATAATGTTGTTTGTCGTATGTTATGTTAGGCTACATTGTTGTAATGTGAAGTAAGTATGATAACGTGAGCGAGCGTGTATATTATAATAATGGATGACAAGGATTTAACTTTTTCCTCCCTTTGTCACTTGGAATAAAGGACGCCCTGAATTTTTTTGTTGAAACTGTTTAGATCACCTACTTCACTTAAGAAATCAATAAAACTTTAAAATATGATACGTGAAACAGAAAAAATACCGTTTGCAAACAAGTTCTTTTATTTATACAGAAAATAAGTAATTCCATATTTATGTAATCTAGCTATAATTTTGACTCATTAGCCAGGGATTTGCATTTGATTTGCATATAGACTTTGAGTTGACATTTAACATAATGGACGGTTTTTACAAGTTGGCTCATTACTGTTTAAATCACCTTCAGTTCCTTTCCAATTTTTGTAAACGCGTCAATTGTTCGCTGAATTTCGTTGGGCTGATGAGCGGCGGAAATTTGGACCCGGATCCTAGCTTTTCCTTTCGGCACTACTGGAAAACTAAATCCAATCACGTAGATTCCTTCATCTATAGAAGAAACAAAAAAATCGTTAATGTGATAGTGTGATAGAAATTCCGCCACTTTTACTTTACATAGTTTTCTTTTCTCTTAAGGGAAAAGTTACAGGAAAGTGATGAGAAGTAGAAAAAGTTTCAGTTGATGGGGACACTTTTCCTTTCACCATTTTCGTGTTTGTTACAAGAGATGGAGATATTATTTGTCATTACCAAGCATTTTGTCAGCGAAATCAGAAGCGAGTTTTGCATCCCCGATGAATACCGGACAGATTGGATGATTTTCTCCCAGAATTGTGAACCCTGCAGCTGTCATTCCATTTCTGAATTGTTCTGTATTCCTTGCAACTTTCTCTGATAAATCAGTAGAGTCAAACAGGAGATCGAAAACCTAGAATTTCAAAGAAAATTGCATAGTCCTTGGTACTTTAATGTTTAAGTGATTTTCTAAAGTTTAAGTTAAAACTTAATTGTACTTTGTCAGCACACGCAACAACTGGAGGTGGTAAGGAGTTGGAAAACAAATAAGGACGAGATTTTTGACGCAGTAAATCGATAACTTCCTTTGGACCGGTTGTGTAGCCTCCTGCAGCTCCTCCGAGAGCTTTTCCCAAAGTAGAATTGATAAAATCAACTTTTTCCCCACCGAAAAACTCCTCTGTGCCTCTTCCCGTCTTCCCGAAGAATCCAGTAGCATGGCACTCATCCATAAAAACTAGGGCTTGATATTTCTTTGCAAGTTTTAGGATCTGTGGGAGTGGAGCGACATTTCCATCCATGGAGAAAACGCCATCAGTTACAATTAGTCTTCTCCTAGTCCCTTTCTCAACGCTTTCAGCCAATTTGCTTTCTAAATCATTCATATCTTTGTGCTTGTAGCGAAATTTTTGCGCTTTGGATAAACGAATTCCGTCGATTATTGAAGCATGGTTTAATTCGTCAGAGAGAATTGCATCATCGGGAGTCATCACTATTTCAAAAAATCCGGCATTGGCATCGAAGCAACTTGCATACAGAATTGCATCTTCTCGGTTGTGGAATTTTGCAATTTTCTCTTCTAGTTGCTGAAAATTTTAAATCAACATTGATTTTTACATAATGTTTTTTATTTGTGTAGATAGTAGGTACATACAGATCTTTTCTACCTTATGGATATCTTGTGTCCCACAAATGAACCTTACGGAGCTTAGTCCTGCACCATATTTTTCCAAAGCCACCTGCCCAGCTTTGATCACTTCAGGATGACTCTATCCAAAGCAATATTACATTTTTCACTTCACTTTCACTATTTCCATATATTATTTACATACCTATGTATAACCTTGAATTGGGAATTTAAACAATTGGTACAGGCTTTTAATTAAATGTTTAAGTAAACTTACCGAAAGCCCTAAATAGTTGTTAGCACAAAAATTAAGTAGAGAGCCATTTCGTCCTTTGATTTGAACATCAGTCCCTTGTTTCGTAGTAATAATCCTTTCGCCTTTCCATGTTCCAGCTGCCCGAATGTCCTAAACAGTTTCATACAAAATGCATTATAATTATAGGACCATTTTGACCCTATCGTATTTTACAAATGAAACATTCGGCTTAAAGTTTAGATCACTTACTACTGGTTAAAATTAAAAGAGATAGGTAGATGAAAAATATAATAAGTTTAATTATTCATGGCATGTACTAAAGTAGTATAGAATCGATTTTCCATGCATTAGTGCAACATGAATCTTCTGAATCTGATTCAACTCGTTACATGTACTTTTAAAAAGTTAAAGAGCCACAAAGGATACATTTTTAATTCTTTACGCCTTTCTTCTATGTGTACGTGTAGTGACTTAACGAGAGTAAAATTATACTTAAGTACCATGAGTGTAATGCCTCTGGTTATTGGACTAGCTAAAGTATAATATAAATTTCAGGCTCTCGTTCCGTGACTTACCTTCAATTCTGTTGATATTTGTTCCCTAAAAGCAACCGCAGCAGAACTATAGCTTTTAGTACAGCTCGGTCGAAAACTAGCTCTTGAACAAATTAATGTTTTTAACATTTTACCACTTTTGTTTGTTCAAATACCCCAAATAATTATCTATAATAGTTAGCAATTCAGAAAGTAGACAATGCGTTTGAATTGTTACGATATGTGTAGTACATTAGTATTCACCACACAATGAGATTTGATAGATTGTTAAGCGGTAGCCGGTACTCGGTACTTAGACTCTTAGTGAAATAATAACAACTTGTGTCTACGTAGGATAAATAGTATGTTACAAAAAGAGGTAGGCAAAACTTGTAATACATATAGAGAGCGATTAAATAAGGGCGAAATGTTAATTACTAACACAATAGGAAATAGTAACACGTACTATTTAAAAACTAACTTCACGAACGATGAGATGAATAGAGTCAACTTGTAGACATCTTTGAATACGAAGAATGAGAATGTCAGTGGCAATTGGTGAGCAGACAACCTAAAGTCATAAAAGCCCTGGATATAAAATAAATACGTGTATAAAGTTATATACTAGGAACCAAAAGCTTCATTTTGTCTTGATACTTTACATTGACTTACGTGTACATACGCATAGTTTCGATTTTGATTAGCCTTATACTGTTTGTTCGATACATAGCAATCAATAGAGGTACCAAGTCAATAATATTTACTAGAATGGTAGTGATGCATGTAGATAGAACATGTACCTTACACAGACTTGACATGCGGAGCAGGCAGTTTTTGACGAACACTGTTCCTGGCTATTTTATATGCTGATTGTGCTAGTAGGGAATTTTTTAGGCATCCATATCTCTATCGAAGCCTATATAGTATTGCAGATACGATATTAAATAGCACAGCCTTTGGTACCCATTGTCCTTATGGATAACTTGTTAGCAGCAAAAACTTGTCTTAATTCAAGGATGACCCCTTTCAATCCCATTTTGCTTTAATACACAAGTGTTCTATTGTATTGTACGTATACGATTCAGTTTAGTTTTGCAAATATGTAAACCCAAACGTACAAGCCTATATAATTCTTCTGCTTTTGATACAAACTTTAGTGAAAACATTTTCGTTTCACCACCAATTTAAGAGAATACATTGGGATTCATTATGAATACCACGAGAATGTCAAGTAGGTATGCACATTTAAATGTAAATTGAGACCTAAAGGAATATGCTAAATATAATTGTCGTGTCACACAACAGTATGTAAAAACATAATTGCGATTTAAATTACTTATTGCTTTATTATTCACGTATAAACTGTTTTTTAAAGAATTGAATGCTTACTGCTAATAGCTATTAATATCATAAGAATTTTTGAAACAGGCTTCTTCAATTTCTCATGTCTTTATGTTACAATGTAGGTTTGAATTAGGCAATACTATTTGAAAAGCTATTATGCGATCACCATTATATTATATGTTAATTTAACCATCCTTTTAACCACCTATTTTTAAAGTTTAAGAAAACACATTGAGCATGAATTCCGAAACAAACAACCCCACCCACCCAAATATTACAATCATTGTACGGTACTTCATGTGATGTCAAAGAGGAGGCATGCTTAAGGTAAATTGTTGATATAATCTCTGAAAAGAGTCTAATGTACAAATGATATAAATTAGACAGTTAAAAATTAATCCTTGGTGTTATCGGGTACATATGGCTTCATGATGAGTTCCGAAAACTGCCTTATTTGTTCTGCACCTCGAACTTCTCGTTCTAAAAGAGGTAGTTTGGTTACGTGGAAGTCATCGTATAAATCAGCAATCTGTGTACAAGTAATTATACAATTGGTGATTAATTATTTAATTATTCTCATAGGAAAAAACTGCGGTTATAAATATTTGACCACAATCGCAATCTTGATTGATTATGGTTTTGGAATAAATACCTGATCGAGATATTTCGCTTGAACTTTACATCTGGCAGCACACATTTTACACGCTTTCTCTGCAGACTTGGACGGAAATAGTAGCTGATTTACAATAATATTATGTACATCAATGTTAAACTTCGTCAGCTCTTGGACGAGCCTTTCGGTTTCAAATACAGATAAAAACTCAGCAATACAGACGCAAATAAAGGTTGTTTGCTCCTGTTGAACAGTAAAATGACAATTAGAATCTTCAGAATAACAACTTTGTTTTAAATTTATTAGGAATTAGTTTACCGGATCCCGAAATTGTTCATTAACTTGCTGTATAACCGGTAGAATTTCGTCTAATTTTGAGGCGAGTGAATCAGCGTTGAAATCCATCTGTAACAAGGAACCTATTTGCTGAATAAATGGACCAAATGAATTTTTCAATTGTACTAATTTTCCGAGGCCTTTCTCGACAACTTTGGGGAAGCTTAGTAATCTTAGTGTGTGACCCGTTGGCGCGGTATCAAATACAACAACGGAGAAGTTCATTCCTTTTACAAGTCTGTTCAATAAACATTACAAATTAATATTATGATACGTTACATATCAAAATTGAATTTTGTGAAACAAATCTGCCCGACAATTTAATGCTTACTTCATAACTTCAGCATAGCTCATCGCTTCATCGATACCGGGGAAAGCATTCAAAACCTCTTGCATAACACTTTTAGTGACCCTAATGGCACTTCCTTCGACCTCTTCAAAAAATTCGTCAGGTAACTCATTGTAACCAATATTGGGATCGATTTCCTACAATTTTAAAATCATGTATCATCAAAAACTTCATAAGGTTGACCATTAACGGAAAAGTTAATGACCCTTCGCACCCTTCGATATACTTACCATAGCGAAAAGATTATCGAATCCTTTAACTTTAGTAGGCACTTTACTAAATTTCTGATCAAAGGCATCAGAAATATTGTGTGCAGGGTCCGTAGATATAATTAGGACAGATTCCCTAACTTTCGCAAGTTGGACCGCTAAGCTGCAACTGCAATTCCAAATGAAACATCGCAATCACTTTGAATGAATCGCTGTATGAACTTTTAGTATTACTTATGTCGCTATTTATAATTGTAATAGAGGATGAACCATTTAAAATGATTTTCATGTTTTCCATTTCATACCTGCATGTTGTTTTCCCAACACCACCTTTTCCTCCGACGAAGACCCATCGAAGGGAAGTCTGTTCAGTAACATTTTTTAAAGAAGCTTCCAGATCCAAGTCCATATCAGCCATGATATCTACAATTATCAAAGTGCGACAAAATTATTATTTTAGACCCAAAAATTATGATAAATAATAAAAAAGTATTTCCTACCGTCTTTATTTAGTTTTTCTTATGAATGTGATTCCGATGGTGATATTCTGTTTCGTTCTCTGCCTGCTGCTGCTGTGAATGACACAGGAAATGAGTTAGGTTAGTATATCTGTTTTAGGAAAATCTAATCTCAAATATTAAAATTCAATAGGGTAAGTTTTTTAGCATATTGTCACACTTACAAATTAAATTTTTTACTTACACTTACTACGATGACGAGAAAAATCAGTGAATCTGCAATAGAATTTTTGAATTTACGGGAAATTTTACTTCTCACGTGTTTATTGGGCAATCAGTCTAGCAAGAGCAAGAGTGGTTCGGTTCTGAGTTCTGGGAGTGAGCTGAGTGAGCTCTTGTCTCTTCACTTCTATATACCTCTTCATTTCATTGTGTATAGCATATCGCAGTGACAACTGTAAAAATGCAATTCGTTGGACATCTGCTTATTCGCTTCTTTTAGCATTTGTAAAATGTTCAGACTTGGAAGATCCCGACAGTTTGGACATTAGACCTTTGACATAGGTGGTCCAATAATTGGTAGAAGTATATAATACTAGGACAATTAATTCAGTAAATAGCTAGCATTTGACTGGTGCTTAATTAATAAATCATTAGAATGAAAATTGGCAAAAATTTTATTATTTTATCACCGTTACAATCCTTCTGGGTATGCAGGAAGAATAATTAACGATAGGTATAATTATTTACACTGAATGAATATATTATGAACTTATTCATTATTGGTCAATTTATCATTAGTTTTTATAATATTTGTCTGAAAACGAATATGATTATGAAGGTCACTCATTTTCCCGATTGTTAGATATTTTCCCGAGTTATACATAGAATTCTCAGCAATCTAAACTTTATTTTTTATCTATCAAAAACTATATTAAACTTTCATCCATACAGGAAAAAGTCCGCAAAGGTCCTTTAAAAAGTCCTTTACTAACTTTACATGAATTAGATTCACTTCGATAAGCTTAGATTTACATTCATATTGCCTTTTAGGAGATATTTAACTAATTTCATAGATTTCTTACTTTTATTACTACTAATGCAGCCCTCCTATCTATTAGCCTAAAAATTAAACACAGAAACAATAATTAACTTACACGTTTACTATATATATGCTTTTAATGGTTAACTTAAAATATTTGGATGCGTAGATTGAAAAGGATATCACTATCATTTATTATTATTATAAGGTATGTAGTGTAGGTACGTCTATATGAGACTCAAAAATCTGTATCTTCAATACCACGACTTCGTCTACTGCCATTTTCATTACCTTTGTACTCAAATAATTCTTCTATCTCTCCTGGATGAAGATCGGATGTTTCCGGTACTACAATAATGACAAAAAGAACCCCAACAAACGACGTTGCAGAATAGAACCAAAATGTTCCAAAAGCATCAAGAGCATCAATCATTTGCAAAAACGTTTTAACTGCTGTAAAAAGGCACACTTGATTGAATGCAAAAGCAATGGAACAAGACAAACTCCGAACATCTGAGGGCATTAACTCAGCAACTAAAAACCACGGAATTAATCCGAATCCAAATGAATAAGATGCCATGAAAAGGATCAAACAGGCCAAAGGAACCCATTCTATATTCATGAAATCCATAGCACTGTCTGGTATCTGTGGGTGGGACATTGTAGAATTTCCCATATCCCCTTCAGTTTCACGAAAATAAAAGTAGCCTCCTAACATACCAGTTGAAAAACTCATCAAAATTCCTGAAACAATCAAAAGAGTTCGTCTCTTGAAAAAATTGACAAGAAATAGAGCGCCTAAAGTTGCAAACATTCTTACAAACCCTACAAGAATCGTTTCCAAATAATCGTTTATGAAATGGTCAGCGTATTTGAATATCATCGTGGCGTAAAATATTATCGGGTACACTCCACTGAACTGTTGAAACACGAATAAACTTATCGAAATCAGCAATGGCTTAACAACTGATCTTTCGCTCATTCGAGAACAACAATTTTTGCATGAGAAACTATGACGCACTCTTCGTTGATTCAGATATTGTAGTCTCATGCATTCTTGCTCTGCTTCTTCACTATCATTACGCAGCCATGTCAGCGCCCTTAAAGCTTCTGGCTGACGACCTTTTGAAATCAACCATACTGGGGATTCGGGGAGGAACACCTATCAAATATTCACATAATAATTCCGAACATTAAATAAAGTCCGAACAAATGTACAAATGTAAACTTTTGTACAAATGAACAAAACAGTATAATGTAGTAATGTAATCAACTAATTTGAAATAGCGATTTATAAATTTTTTTCAAGTGCCATAGGCTAAGCTGAATAATGAAACTTAGGAATGCTAACTTTTACTTACAACATACACCAAGACCATCAAGGGGAAAATGCTGCACACCAGCGAGACTCCTCTCCATTGGATGACACTCCCCATGCAATAAATCGAAAGAATGCCAATGCTGACCATGAATGTTGGCAAAGACCCGGAAACTCCTCTGAGTTTTGGGTCCACTATCTCACAAATGTACACCTGTGTTTAAAGGTAATCTTTAAAACATGTCTATTAGCCCATTAGCATCAGAATATAATAATATCAAAGAAAACTACTTGGACTGTAGCTGCAGAAAATCCTGAAGCAATACCGGTCAACATTCTCCCTGTAAGCAAATCTGCGACATCCGTTGCTTGTGCTATAATGATCCATCCGATAGAATAAATTAGGGATGCCAGAAGAATCGTTTTTTTTCGTCCAACAGCATCCGACATCAATCCACCCATAATAGTACCCACAATGCAGCCGATAGTAACTAAACTTGCTTCAAAGGAAAAGTAAAAAAGACATCTTTGTACAGCCAATCATTATTCATTACACAGAAATAACAAGTTCTTAATGGTTTACCCATCCATGACATATTCTCAGCATCCGTTTCGATTTCAGATTCCTTACTTAGAAGACTTGGAATGGTAACAGCGGAAAATCCTAATATATTTCCAGTGGCAAAAAGGGACATAGTAACTCCTGCAACTGTCAATATCTACGCAAAAATAAATGCAATACAAGTATGTATATTTGGTAATTACTAAGAATCCAACTAATGCCTAAATACACTATTCTTGAATTACGAAAAAATGCTAGGAAAAGTGAATAAATAAATACATAACAATAAAGTAGAAGGATTTACTTGATTTCCATATTGTAGCGAATCTCTCCTTTCCATTAAAGGTATTAATTCCTTCTTCATTTTAGTTTTGATTGCGAATATCACTAAAACTTGAGAAATCTTTCAAATTTTCCGATTATTTCTAGCTGGACTTAACCCGTATAAAGTTAAACTGAAATTAGCAGGGACAGGGAGCCATTACTGTGTATTTGGTGTACTGTAATAGGTATGGAGTTCTAGCAAATATTATACAACACCTATATAGTCTTTCGTAAGCTATTATATGACAATGACAAACTGTAGTTGACTTTTTAAATAAAGGTTAGAAGGAAATCGAAGATAATAATCCTAATCCTAATGTACATATAGGTATCCATAATTTATGTATATTGACTGCATTTTAAATATAAGAATTACTGCTGTCCCTTTATGAATAAGGATAATGTCTGCAGTATGTAGTTGGCATTTAATAAATCCATAGAACATCTGGGAGTATCTTGAAAGATTGGATTTAGGATTGAGGGCACGCCGAATTTTTTATTAACGACGCAGTCTACTCCACAATAGAAAGCTGTTCCGAATCCAACGAACGTAAATAACATAGTTATAATATGTAATTGCCTGACCTTTGCCAAACATAGCTTAAGATTGAGATGGGTCCTGTATATAGATATTTTGAACTAGTAATTAATGTCATGTACCATAACAAATAAAATAATAATAATATTACTGGAGAAATCGATATAAAATAATTGTTAGAGTAGCACGTGCATGCATGAGTTAATAAGTTCAAAAAAACGAAACATTTTTGTGCATTTCATGCTGAGATTGTGCAAAAACCCTAAAAAACTGTATACATGTTTCAATCCCATAACACATCTGTTTTTGTAATTCTCTCTTCCTTCTATACGTGAGTCTTCAGATGCTTAATATTTGTCGTGAGCCAAACCAGAAGATTTACAGAAGATATAATATGTATCTCTTGCGTATCCTAACTCTATAAACAATTTAATATAGCGTATCTACATAATCTACAATAGCTGCAAAATATTCTCCATTTAATACTCCATTATATATACATTTCAGGTTCATCTGGAAATCACATGCTCTTTTCAATCAATGAAAAATATTGTTTATAAGTACAACAGGGCAAATGCCTCGCCTAAATATGGGAATTTAAGGAAATTTTATGCATTAAGAATGGGCTTTACCGGCTTGGTAGTAATTTCAAAAATTACGTTACACATCTTAGCCAAATCCCATGATAACCTTCCAGGCAATGTAACTACCCCAGGGTGAGGAACTTGGCAGTATAAATAAATAATAAACAAATATTTACAGACAGTGAAGTACGTTTTAAAAAATCAAACTCCTAAAAAAATCTGAAAATTTTGATTGGTTATAACATTGATTTTTTATACTTAGAACTCAAATATCAAAAATCTGCCACCTACTATCTCATTCCATCATAAAGATCGAATGAGTACAGTTGGAGGAATTAGACAGGATCCAAACAATGTTAACCTGCATTTTGATAGTCACATATTTCCATAAGCCAGACGCACGGGGTCCCGGTAAGATCGTAATATATAATAATATATATGAAGAACGAAAGGATAACTTTCCAAATATAAGTAAGAAAGTTATAACGTAAAATATAAAATGTAATATGACCATAAAATGAAAAAAATAGTTGTATTAGTATTAGTCACCTAAGTTTTATTTGCGTTAAACAAACTACTTAATAATTGTAATGTAATAATAAACACACAATTTACTCTCAGATACATCCAATTTATAAATAGTAACTTCATGTCATTCATTTTACTTGGATAGGTATATTTAGCATAGAATTATTTTTACATTACAAAATTAGCAGCTCCGCGGTCAGATTTTATAGCGTGCCTTTCTCGTTTTTCTCTTAATCTTTCTCGGGCGATCCTTTCCTGGCGTCGACGAATTTTCTCTAAAGTGTCAGGAGTTGGTTCAGCAAGGACAATTGGTTCACAGGATCTTATCATTTCCCTCAATTTTTCTAGGGCATCTGCTGTATTTAAATGTTGTGATCGCGTTCTGTCTGATTGCAGTAATAGATATCCCTCCTTGTTTACTTGATTACGGTACTAGAAAAAAAATATATGGACTGACTGGGATTTGTACGTGAATTTTTATTAAAAAATAGCGAACATACAATAAAACGAATAATTGAGTCACTATACTATACCTTTGTCGTCATATTAATGCGAATTTCTTCAGGAATCCAATCAGCTTCACTCAATACGAATCTGAGATCAACTTTTGTATTAACTCGGTTTACGTTTTGCCCTCCGGGTCCACTACTCCTGCTGTAGCTGATTTTAATTTTATCTGAAATATAAATATAAGGTCAATATTAACTTCATTATTTACTTACGTTGTACCTAAATAGCTAAGGAATAGCTATATTTTCCAACCCATAGGAATAAATCCGCCAAACCGCTTATCCTCATTCTGGGGAACCTATAACGATTGTAATAAATAAAAAATAAATTAGACAAGCTATGAGCTAATAGGCAGAGGGAGTAGAACTTGATTAGATTACACAATAAATTCAATCTAGGATATTATAACTGACATGTTGAAGACCTACTTCCGGGGTTTTTGCAAGATTTAGTGAGCTAGCTGGATGCAGTTTATCCAAGGAAATTGAACTCTTATAGCTGCTGAAATTACGCGAATTTCTGTAACAGTAAGGGAATGATATTTGCAAGAAACTTCGCAGAGACATGGCAAAAATGTGACTATGTGTAAAATGAGTATTTGTGTACTACACAGAGTGTTATCAATGCTTCCAGAATTAAATGAGTAATCAAATTTTGTAGTTTATGCTTGCACTCAAAATCGGTAAAATTTTGAATTTAAATGTTTTAACAAGGTTTACTACAAATGTAGTACAAAGCAAATATAAAAAACTCCGACTCCGAAGATTTCGGCAATAGACCAATATTCTGAATTTCCCAAAGCAAAGCGCAAGATATAAGCTTTTTGAATGCTTAGTGTGCAATTGAGAATTAAATATGGGTAGTTCAAGGGGTAGTTATGCAATCGGAAAAAAATGTTAACAAAATGAATGAAAGAATCTAAAATATACATTTTTTGGGAATGTACTTTGAACTCAAATATCAAAAATCGGCCACAAACGAATTGCTCCTGGATAGTTCACGATTCCAAAAATGTAAGCACCTGTAAGCACCATAAAGATCGAATTAGTACACTTGGAGGAATTTGACAGGATGTAAAAACATTTTAACATGCATTTTAATAGTCGCTAAGTGCGCCAAGCTAACTGTGATGTCCCCCGTTAAAGGAGTGATTAAATGTGATGCCGGGATTTTGGATGATCATTTGGAAATGAATGCGTATGATAAAATCTCGTGGATGAAATAAAGATGAATGAACTTTGATTGAAATGAAGATCGCTTGTGGCCCCCACTACTTCTCGTACAAACTCTACAAAGATACAATTTTTCGTACTTTTATGTACTTACGTACTTTCCGCAAGAATAGACCTTATCTAAATCAAATAGTAAAACTAGATGCCAATAGAACTAGGTTTAAACAGCAATTTGGCAATGAAATAATAGTTTATTTCATCCAACTCTGAATTTACGTGTCATAATGCCATTATTTACTAAGTAATTCTTACATAAGTAATGCAAATACTTACAGATAATTTCAAGTTTAAATCCTCTGTAAGTATAGGTACCTAGTAGTAAATATATTTAAATTTTACATTGTCCTGTGTGTATTCAATAATACATTTAGAACCTTCGCACTTATTATCTTTGAATTACAATCAATTTTGGCATACATTATTGTATAGTCTATTATTTAACTAACGAGTATGATTATTAGTATATGGAGTATGAAAGGAAAACCAATTTATGTGTATAACCGCGTATAATGTAAAATGTATAACTTATATGCCAACCTTACACTGCACTGTTAGTAATTTTGAGACAAAGTTGTATATTTATGTTACCGTACCAGAATCACACCGTGGGTAACTAACTGGCCTAGCCAACTCGAGGTGGACGTGGTGCCTAGCCTACTCAACCCACTCCTTTTCAGCGTCACACCTATTTGCACGTAGAATACTTGCGATTTTCCATATGAACAAAAAAGCCATTTATTGTCAATGTACATGATAATTTTATTCATGACATGATGGAAGTTTTATTGAAAATGAGTCATTTCATTAGTGTATTTAAGGATTAGGAGAAATATTATATATTTGAAACTGCCAAGAATTTGTAGAGGCATCACATCCCCCTCGAGTTGGCTAGGCCGATTCACCACGGTGTGATGCTGGGGTGGTAACATAAATTCAGCTGCACTGTAACTCAATTTTGTGCGTGTGATTGTGTGACCACAACGGAAAGTAATCAACCGGTCTATATTTAGAGTCGAGTGTGACTGTGTGAATATCTTTGATAATTTTTTTAGAGGGAGACATTTTGTTACATTGTGACCAATAATAAACACATGCAAGCTCGGAGTTTATCTATATCAAACTGAAGTTTGATTTGTAGAGTAATGTGGATTATTATTACAGCACAGGATATGTGGTTAGCAATAAATAGAAGGAAATAGTTTGCCTAAATGCTACAATAATATAGTCTTAATTATTATACTTACTTACGGAACGATATGCATGCATGTTAGAGGATGTAATGTAATGGGAAACTGTCATTAAAATGCTTAATTTTAGTTAGTGTATCCTATGACCCTAATATTTATTGTATTTGTATTAATTAACTGTATATTAAAGTGTTATAAGAATGTATAATTGATACTGATAAAAGAAATCGTCTACCCCAAGCTCGGATAACCGTTTTCACGGTAGAGAGGCATTATTGTCAATAGCCATTTCAGGGAAGAAAAATCAACTACATTTCACAATATATTATATATTCCTAAGCAAGTGGGCTAATTTATTTTTTACTGGTTATTATTATTGATTCATGGGAAATTAATTATGTTCAACACTGCTAACTGCTAAATCCTTATCAAATATGGAACGCAATTCTTATATATTCAGTTTTAGCAGAAACGAAAGTTACCCTACCCATTATCCTGACCATCATAATGCTGCACACGCAGATGTATTATTATGCGGGATAATATTTGCGTTTGCAACAGTAGTTGCATCCCTGTTTGTAATTCTGCCGGCCTATTCAGTAACTCGAAGAAAATTACTATTTTTGCAAATTGTGGTCAGTCTCTTTATAGGAGGAGTAGTTATGGGTAAACAATAAAACAATTTAAAAGTAACCATTATGTTGATTATTAAAAAATTATAATATGCCTGTAATCAGTATAATATTTATATTCCATTGTGACCTTTTATAGTAGGGAACTACGGAAGTGATTGGGAAACTGGTGGATTGGAAATGAGCACTCCGTACAAACCTGGATGTGCCGAAGAAATTAAAGGCTACATAGGTATTCATATTTCCCTTCGGGGAATCAACATAACACTGAAAGGTCTGAAATGTCTGAATATTCCATGAAAGCTATAATAAAATTGGTCTATCATATATAATATCAGCTTCATCTTTTAGGAAAACCGTTTACACATGATGCTCATCCAGAAGAATCTCATGAACCTGAGGAGTCTGAGTTAGCAAATGAGAGGATTGATTACAACGAAAGATTTTCATGGGAATGGGCGCAGGGTCGAATAGGTTTCGGGTACTATGCTGGTCAAGTCTCCAAAGATTTTAGAGCTGCCCTTCTTCGAGGTGTTCCCTTGCCTATTTTACAAGTTGCAGAATACTTTACCTTTGATGGAGAAGGAATTCGAATGGGCAGATATTATCGGTACAAATCGTGTATATTAAATTATAATTGCGGTGCATGAGCAAAACAATGTATCTTTATTGTAATTTAATATTTATTTACAGAACTGCAGGATGGTACGCTCATATCTTAATGTGGTAAGATATTCAATCAATCATTAATTGAAACATTTTCCTCTCTAAATACCATAATTAATTACCATTACAGTCATGGTACATTGAACATTAAATAAAAAGCAACCAAAATAATTTTGCAGGCTTGCTTTTGGCACTTGGATAGTTTCCAATATTCTATTTTCCATGGTGGTGAGCAAGGCAGCCTTGTTTCTACTGTTAACAGGCGTATTTCAATTAAGTGCTATATGTGTATGGACTTATCTACGAAACCCAATCGAAATCCAAATTCCATTTCAATCTCCCGATGGAAAGGGAGATTTAATATTCCGAACACATTTTGGATCTGATTACTACACTATTATTTTCAATGGAATACTTTGTATTATCATCGGTCTGACAATATATCTCTTGGATATATTTATTTCTGATGAACTTTGTAGTTTCTTTGGTATAGATCCATTAACACTCTACGATGAACGTGTCCCACGTAAGTGAATTTATTCATACTACATTAGCATACCGAGGGAGAACTAATAATTTTCTTCGTTTTTATAAAATAATAGAAAAAGATGTTCCTGCAATTCACGAACCTTCTCCTTCCTCCGAAAGTCCTTCTTTGGCTCCAAATGAAGCGGGACAAATCATCCGAAGACAGAAACCACAAATTAGCATTGATCACGAGGAGGTATGACAAAATATAAAAACGTCTAAAACATTTTTGCCTTGCACTTCTCTGGAAAACAGTAAAGCTTAACTGCGATTTATAAATTGCCGTTAGCTATATATGTATATATTTGTATTTTAAATGGAATCATTTTAGTCTACTGAATTGCAAAGTACACTAGTGAAAAGAGACACTACACTTGGAAGATTCATTCAACGGTCATTTAGGATCAAGAACACAAAAATTGGAGGGTAGGTTTTGCTTTTTAAGTTGGATCTGCAGTTTGCAATAAAACAATTCAATAGTTTAATTTTGTTCTCTATTTATGCAGGGGTATTAGAGAAAAAATGGAAATGTTGGAAAGGGAAAGAAAGCCTCTGCTAACCAAATATTCAGATCCATCTGATTCGGTGTCGTATGTTCAAGAAGGTCCGTCGAAAAGTACCAATCGTCTGGAACCCAGGTCATCAGATCTTCCCCATCCACCTTCTTTTATTCTCAATAATTGATATTTATACCAAGAAAACAAAAACCGACGTGTACTAATACAGAAGTACAAACTATATTCATTCCAAGGTGTTATAACTTTATTGATATTTAGCACAGTACTGTGTAATAACTGATTATCCCTCCTTCATTCTAGTAATAAAGCACTATTCAAATTCAAAGATTCAAACTAATTTCTTCCATGCAAAACAATGTTTTTGGTCTTGGTAATTTTTTCATGTAACGGTGATTGCACGACAATCTAAATCCTGTGTAAAATGATAATTGCATTTTAGTGCGAATTTACAAATTAGGTCACTCCATTATATTAATACGATCCGTCCGACCCGACCGACGCGACGAGATAACTATTTTTGAAAAAGAAAACTGCTGGCTGCCTTTTGTTATCTGTTGGCATTATGGACCCTATCAGATTTCCTTTAGTCATCAAAAGACGGATGGAGGTCAAAAAGGTAAGCATCCACAACTTACATAAAATATTCGTTACATTTAATCTTTTGTTGATGTTTTGTTTATTATCGAATCGAAATAAATAAGCCTAAAATGCAGACAGAAGACCATGTATTTCCAAAATCCTGAATTGCACAAGCGAGCATGTATAATGTAATGTAATAATGATGGGTCTGGGCATTGCAATGGCATATTATGAAATTAGATAAATACTGAATGCTTGCTGGGCTGGATGCCGACTGCCTACCATGCTGAGGCATAGTAATCAATAATGATTAATTATTGTTATATGTAAATTGTAAATATTGTTCTGTAGGTGGAAGAAGTTTTGACGAAATTACGGGCTAGCAGTCCATCAAAAAAGGATGAAACAGAGCTTATGTTGCAGATGATTAAGTGGCTGACGTATGATGAAACCCGTTTAAACCAATTCGGTCATCTAATCCACCATTTTAAAGCAAACAACCTCGACACTTCAGTGATGGTCACTACTTTTCGAAAAACTCCCAGTTTGTCCGAGAACGAATACACACTCTCGTTTTACACGAATTCATTGGAAAGCAATCTCTTAAATATCTATCATGGAAACCAACTGGACGAGGTGCGGGAGAAGATTCGGAAAGAAAAGGAAGAAATTCAACGATCATTTGATCCCGCTAATATGGATCGGATGGCTTATACTCTTGAACAGGTCAACGCTGAATTTCCGTGCCATCCAATGAATAGCATGTACAACACTAGGACACCTAAGTTCGATCATGTGAAATTGTTTAGCCTCATGAAATTTTGAATTTATAAAAGGCTCTTCGTTGATTGACATAACTTTTGTTTGTATGCATCAGCTCTAAGGATCTTGAAAACGTTGGTGTTTGCTATTTATATGATAACTTTCTAGGTTTTAAATAAATTGCTTTCTCCATTGCATTACATTAATATATGTACTTTTTCACCGTTCTTGCATAAACTACGTACACCTACCTTAGTCTTTTTTTCCTGCTAATATTATACAGTTTACAATTCAAACATTGAAGTATTGTTCCAACAAAATGTATAGTCTTAGTTAGCCTTCCCAGTTTTACTATTATAATACGTTTCATCGTCCATAGGCTGATATACAGGCTCATCCGAATCTAAACAATATAATGCTATCGTTCATACTTCTCTTGACAGTTTTTTGTGGTCACGATTTGCAATTATCAGACACACCTGGCTATGTATCTATAAAAATGTTTAGAATATAATTTGCATATTGTGTAGTAGTGAATGTAAAGACATGTCAATTCCCTTTTGGCATTAATAATAATGGCCCAACTAACCACAAACGCTAATAAATGCAAGGAAAATTAGATACATGTCGGTGTCGGGCAAAATGGACATAATTTACTGGTATGAAAATGAAATCGTTCTATGGGAATTGAGAATTGATGTTTCACTTTCCGTTGTCTCATATTTTCATACTACACGAAATATCAGATTGGCAATTATTTACAAAATAAATTCCAATAAGTTGCATCTGTTTTATTTACTAACGGACATCCCAAATCAAAAATCTTTTAACCTGTTTTGTATGCGTGTACAGCAAGGATATAAAATATAATTTATCTATAAAAAATTGTGAATTAAGTGTAATATACACCAATCGTGCGGTTAACTGCTGAGCTAAGAGTGTTTGTACGACTTTACAAGTAATTACACGAACAAGGACAGCATTTCTTCTTTGCTGTATATACGCAGCAAAACTCTGCCATTTACGGTACAGTTTCATTAAAAGTAGCTTTAATGTGCTTTAGCTATACCTATACCTGTAAAATGGTGAATAATGTGAATGTGGTTATACAAATGCATGTGGATCAGTGACGTTCACTCAAGTTTCAAATAAAATCAAAATCGTCATAATAAAGGCTGGTAAAAGTATATAAAATCAACAGAATTAATGACGTGCCTTCGTTGTGTCGTATGACGTATGTCGTATTGCTTGTAGCATCGATATACGCAATTCTACTGTACGCAATATAAAAGAATCTCAACCAAAAAATCTGAACCAGTAGTTCAAAGGTGTTTGTGGGTTGAACGATTGTGTACGTGACTTACCATTACCTTTGCCTTAAAGAAGCTCATCACTAAACTGTGCAAATCATTGTAACAATAAAGTAGTTTATTTGAATTATTTTGAAATAGATAAAGCAGTGGCAATCTAAATATACAATACACTACTACTGCTACTCTTGAAACACGTGTAATTACAATATGACATTCTATCTAACTTGTGAACTCCCAAAATAATTACTTTGATTTCCACCCCACAGCGTTCTACTTACGGCAGTTCAATCAAAACAAACTGAGCCATTGTGTTATGAAGGTGTATTAACTTTTGGAGTATCAAATCAACTGTAATGGTGCCCGATTTAGAAAATATATTATTGTATAGTTTATCAGTTAAGCATATCACCAGTATTAATTAGAAGTCTTCCATAGGATGCGGAGAAGTCATCATTCACTTTGTAAATACGTACCTCAAAGTGGTTTAAAGGTAAACTATTAAATTACATATGCTTGTATTAGCTGAGATTTAGGTCAGATAAGTTATATTCGGACTGAAATTTGTAGGCGAAGTATACATTATGTAGTAATTAGATAGGTACAAGTACAAGTGTACAACTTGTGATGAGATTTCATCTGGCTGTGCTAATTAGCTCATATAATGTCTGCAATATCCGGAGAAGAATGCAGCTAAATCCTCTTTTCCAAAAATACTTCCTTGCTGAAAATTGAGATTCAAACTTAGAAAAAATACAATACACAGTAGTGCATAGGTATTCTGCTGAATATGTTGCAAGAAAACGTTCAGTAGTTCTTTTATGGGAATAGAGTTTGCAAATGGTATAAAACAATTTATTTTCATATATTTCATAAAAGATGCAAATAATATGTAAATGTAAAGTCTTATACGAGAACATTTTTGCTATGCTTTTCTGCATGATAGATATGATAGAAACAATAAGTGAAGACATTCTTGCCATAAATTACTGCTAAAATATACTATAAGTGTAGGTGGTCCTGTAGATAATTATAATAATATTTCGTACATTTACAATTTAAAAGACTGCAAGAAGTTGATGTGATGTCGGGGCTTTGAGCGTTTATTAGTTTAAATATTTACTACTTTTGTTTTCGAAACATGATATTCATGAAATACCAATTACATATAATATATGCTCACATGCATATACTATAATACATCCTACTTCTTCCTACCACTAATCATTATCACAATCTCGCTTGTTGTGATGAGATTGCAAATGTAAATATTTCTGAAGAATAGACGTGATGTGCGTAGTCTTCAAGAATAACAAGTCGTACAAACATAATACTATAGCTAGCGGGCCAAGAGCGTCACATTATGCAAATAGTCTTAACTAAGTAGCATTATCTACAGAATCTACTCTACACTATAACACAATAAACCAAATGTATTTAATAAGGCCGTTTGATAACTATAGGATGCCTTTGCTGGGGTAGTTTGAATTGAAGTTATGGCGGAGGAGAAACTTTATTTGGCAGGAAGATGGATTTAATAAATAAAAGAGAATATATAATGGTATATATATTAACTATTAACTAACATATATTAAATCAAGTTTCTTCAATCTTCACTTGTATTTTATATATATTATAAAGTAGAAAATTTATTTCTACAATTAAATTAACAACTATTAAATATTAACATGACCAAACAAAATCGGGGTATCTCATTGGTTTTAGGTCAAGAAAATAAAGTCATAATCAAATATTTATGTATCAAGAATTATTGTACACATGCGGGAGATGAAAATTCACTTAATATTATATGGTCGATGAAATGCGCTATGGCTGATTTAAAGGATAAGTATTGTATAGAATACGAATGTGAATTGTTATAAGAAATATTTTTATTTAATGAATTAAGCGATGCGAGGAGGTAGTCAGTGAGAATACTACTATAGAATCAGTGTACCTACCTATAAACAACTACCTACTACTAAAGTTGTAAATAGTGGTATATGTAGTACAGATAGTAAAGTAAGCAGTAGCTGTGGCATAGTGAGAAGAAATAATAATTGTATCTTCACTCCATTATATTGCGATACAAGTTTGAGACAACTTTTTTAGATTGGCAAAGTAGTAAACAGGTTTTTTGGCTGCGAAGGGGGTTTGCATGGCATATGGCATGCTCATTGACTTCCCTTGTATGTATTATATTATGTTCATCTACACACTTGTCTTAGAGTATCGCTTCTCACTTGTTATGGTATTCAATTATTCGGTTCTACATTAAATATTGGAATCGCATCCTTACCTTATTGCTATCTACGTAGTACTTTACATTCTTATGTACTTTTACATATTTAAATGCTTTGTACATGTACATAGTTGTTTAACTCAGTAACATATTATATCCTTGCCCACAATCTTCCACTAATAGAACAATTTGTAAAAAACATACATAACTATAATCGACACTATCACAAAACTAAAATTGTCAATTGCGATCAGTAAATATTTGCAATTCTCAGACGGCAACTTTGTATCAGCCATTCAAACACAAAGGGGTATCTGGTAATGAAATTTTAACAATAATTAATTTATGTTTTAACATTATAATAAATTTACTAATAATATTATTTACTGTTGGACAAGACTTCATATTATAATGTATGGACAAGATACAAATAATACTATCTCTATTATCAGGCCTGCACATAGGGGGGTCAGGTATGGTAGAAACCCCTCTGGAAGTCGACCCTGGTGGGGTTCAGGGGAATATATAGACTAGGCTGGACCAGACTGTTAACTAAACCTGGACCAAACTAACACATGCAACCTTATAACTTATAATGCAATAATGTACAAAAATAAATTTCGCTTTGAAGTGAAAAAAGGAGTCACTTTAATAGATGAGTTTCTTAATTACCCCAATTTTGACGAATAGCATGCAAAGGTATTACAGACGTCCAGAATACCTTAGTATGCTATTCTTCCAAATTGGGGTACATCAGAAACTCATCTATTGACACTTAGATGAGATGTTTTATGTCTCTCTAAATTAATACTAAAAGTGGTTTTCCTTTTCCTATTTTCCCCGTACCTTCTATCTGTAAAAAAGTGCGAACGGCATGCCCGTGGGGGTATGTCAGCCTTAGTAGACCCCCTCCCTAATGTCGGAAGATACAAGACCCCAGGTCCGGCTTGCCGGACCCAGGCGTCTAAAAATTATTAAATCTTTCATTTTTCTAGCCATAAATTGCAAAGTTTTCTTGCGCTTCGCGCAATATTATACAATTAACTATCAATAACATATCCTTAGTCCTGAGACTACTCTAACGCAAATATTGCAAAAATTTCTTGTGGCCCAGCAGGGGTCTAAAACGTATTAAAACCTCCATCTTTCTAGCCATAAATTGCAAAATTTTCTTGCGCTCCGCGCAATAATTTACAATCAGCTAAAAAATCCTTAGGCTTTTTTCTAAATAATCCGGAGACTTTTCTAGCGCTAACAAAAATTTCAAAAATCCAATATATAATCGGTACACTTAGATGAGCATGTTTTATATCGCTCAATATATCGCTCGTCCGGCCCTCACCAATGAGACACCCGTCTAGATACCAATATTTCCCCCACCACGCGCAGGCCTTTATCTAAAGAAGATCCTATACATATTAATCGACATTCTCAGACATAATTACATTTTATTTATCACAACGCACTTGTATTGTAACAGTGACCTTTTCATTGTCTAAAGGATAAATTATAATTAAGTTGACCTATTGGTACGTCCAAATAAAAGCTTCAGGGTTAAATACCATGTTAACATTTATAGGTTCGCCATTGTAGCAGATATTAATTCGGCAACTATATAGTTCTTTTCTAACGATACAAACCATCTTTCTTGGGTTAATTAATTAAATTGCCTAAAGCTTTTAGAAAGCTTTTGAAGATTCATCATGACCAAATTATTTATCAACAGTAAATAAGTTATATCTGGGTGGTTGTAACAATTGTTGAAAATCTGCTGTGTTACTAAACTAGATATCTACTCATTCTTATTGCTTTTTTACATATAGGTACATTAGGTACATTATTCAATTAGTTTGACACCTAATCTGCGTCTGTAGATGTAGGGATTCGGCAAATTCGGCATAAAGCGATTGCACAGAAATCATTATTATAGTAGCGAATCTATATTTATGGAAATGCCAGAGCTGTCTGTCTGTGCGTCTGTTACTATCCACGGTATGACGGTATCTGTAGAAAGGATAGATATAATTCGCTCAAACTTCTTATATTTGTTAGGGTCATAGCAAAGGCTAAGTTAGAAAATGGGCAGAATCTGGGGGTAGGGTTTACAAACGGAAAATCGACCTTACGTTAGTTCTGTTCATCCTAGAAAGTTGTGACTTAGCTCAATCGAAAGCTGACACCCTCCTTAACACTTCTAAATAGGCCAATGTTAGGCAGAGGTCACAAGTTATCGACACATTTCTTCATATATGTATACATACATGTTTTTACAATACTAACGGAATTGAACTCTATTTTACTTATTTCATTTGTGACTCTTAAAGCCTCGGATAGAGTGTCACTTCCTTTTCACTTCACGCAGAAAAAAGGACCATTTCGTAACAACCCCGCCTAAAATTTAAACTTCCCTCGCGCGGGGCAACGGTATTGT
>JABASH010000862.1:0-32348 GCA_019776445.1 Tomocerus maximus | reverse complement strand
TCACTATTTTGGTCATGTAAACAAAAGTAATATTTCCCTACTATGAGAAATAATTTAAATCCGTTATTTATAAAGCTAGCATTTAAAAATCACTTTATCAAAGTTAAAGATGTACTAAAACTTTCCTATAGAGCCTCATTTTCAGTATCAATGGCTTATAAGATCATTCCTTAAAATATTTGTCAGGATTGGATTCATTGGGTTAGATGAATAAAGAAATAAATGCCACATTGGATAACTTTTTTCAAGAAATGTCTGTGTAAGGTAATTGACCCGACAGAAGGTAACATGCACATAAGTTATGCATATTAATATATAAAAATGGCCAGAAAAAGCGGATGCACCTTTTTGTAAATAAACACTGCAACTTGCAGTATCAGCAGTTAATAGGAAACTTATTTATAGTTGATGATATGGCTTGCCAAGCTTGTGGTTAACAATTTCTAGGGTTTTTGTTCATAAAAGTTTATGGGCTGTGGGTGATTTTATTGGCGGAGTTAATTTTATTACAAAGTGCATGAATCTCTTCTATTGAAGATTATTTGGTATAGTCTGAAGAAAAACGTAGGTTTTGAATGTACTTTGTTATTGTTGCAAATAGATATTTCGGATATTTTATTACTTGACCATAAATCATAAGTGTTATATCACCTTAATTGTTTATCGTCAATGTCTTATCAAACTAAATCTCAAAGATTTCAGATCAATAATATTCAAGGTCTATTTTTGTCCAATCCATAATTTATTTAGAAGGGTCAACTAATACCTAATTTGTAGCCTGGTAAGAATATTTTGCGAGTAATTCACGCAACTATTAACTTAGTGTTGCCCTGAGTTTAGTTGAGGGGGTTCCATATGCTAGGCAATAAAGTAGAAAGTTCGAAGCTATAAAATTCTTTTAGGGAAGCAAAAAAGGAAAATCTTCATGTCACCTTGGTCGACATGTTAGCTTAAGGGAAAGCCGAGAGAAAGTCGGGGAAAGAAGATACGTGGCTGCATTGTACAGAGATAGAGAGGCTGAGACTCTTAGTCAGCGGCTACTGTTGTGTCAGAAAGGGAAAACGGAGTTCAGTTAGGTTTAGTTAGGTAGGTATTCAGAGTTGTGAATGGTTCAGTTTCTTTAGACTACTATGAAATGCAGAGTTGGTTGCTACGTGTTTGGATGAAATGAAGTGTATGCACGATGCATATTGTATTGTGATTTATATTGCGGGCTCTGCTCCCCGAGAGAGGAAAATCCATTTATCGTGAGATGAATCTAAATTATACTTTCATGAGCTTCTAAATGAGCCACTTTTCTTTCACCGGTGAAAAATTGCAGAGTGCCCTGCATGCATCCTCCCCTTTAATACTCTCAGCCTCCTAGGCGGTCTCTGTAAATTGTAATTGTATCGCCTCTATTGTCTAAACACCAAGCGAGTCTGCAGACCACTAATACTTGCCTCCCTTTCTTCGACTAAACTTTTGGCTATATCTTGTGCACCTAACTATATGCTAATATTTTCTAGGCACTACACAAAATACACACGCTTCATCTATTTATATTACCAGCTATTTCTCACAGTTCCCATCATATGCACTAAACTACTGCACACTCAAACCGTCTGTATTTCTGCTTGAATAATAGGCAAAAAAGTTTTCTTTATTGAGCCTCAAATGCAAATGTACTTCCATTGAAGACTTGTGAGACATAATCGTATCAAAGTCATTTTCGATATATTAATGTCTTAATTTATTAAATTAAGGAAACATTTATACATATGAACCTTTTATTGCGAGTGGGTCCCAAGAGTATTTTTTTCGGGCATTGAAGGATTTATATTCACAGTCATTTTTCATGTTTAATTTATACGTACATGCTGGTAGTAGATGGTAGTAGGTATAGCTGCTAGTTTTGTATTTCAGTAATCTTACCTCTTGAGGTGAATAATGAAAAGTCAAAGTAACTCAACACACGCCATTCCATACACAAACTTTCATTTCCTTCTTCCTTAATTATTTTCTTGTGTTGACTGACATACATCACTGAGCATACTCATTTACAGAGGCAGTCCCATTAACATACAACTTTCTCCAGTGTGATGATCTAATAAGCAAAATAAAGTCATTAGTCCAGAATCAAATAAGGAACTTAATCTAAGCATTCTAATAATATCACCGTTGAGACTGGGCATGACAGGGAAGTTAGGTACCTAAGTTAACATAATTATTAATTGCAGTCTAAATATAAATCAATTGAACACTTGCAGATAAATGGGGAAAGTTCTGCTTTTCTTAATATTGTGATATTTTTATAAGCTACTACTACTACTATTTGATAAATGGGGAAAGTTCTACTTTTCTTATTGCTGTGATATTTTTTATAAGTAATACTATTTGCATTCAGAATCAATTGCTTTTGTACGGTAGCAAAAAATGTTTGCACTATAACTATGTAATCTCTCATTGTTATTTATGTGTGTGTAATGTATGGATTATTGTTATTTTCCTGGTCCCCTGTTTAAAATCCTCGAATCTGTCAGTAGAATTCTAAAATTATAAACCCCTTGTCTAAAAACCTAGAAAGTCATTATTTCCTTTCCATTACTACTTCTTTCCGTTCGTTAAGAAACTAAGTTTGTTTGTGATTTGAGAGGCGAATCTTTTTATTAGATTTTACTACTTCTGCCTGGTTATCAACAAATTAGGCTTTTAAGGATGTCGTATTTCCTCCTACATTTATGTAAACTTCATTTATTTCTGTGTTCATTTGGTTTTAGTAGTCTTTATATTACTAGACATTAAGATTCTAACTTTGTAATTAACTGCGTAAAATTTATCTAGTCTTGTAATAAAGTCTCGAGAAACAGAATTTCCACCATACCAATAATCGTATTAAAGTACCTATGCATAGGGTTCTATGTGTTATAGGTTACTACCATACAAATACTTCAGCCTATGCATCTCCGAAATCGTCCACACCCAATTTAGGCCGCCTATTGTGACCTACGTACTCATAAAAGAAGTTCAAATGAACTGAGTAAATACAGATATATGCAACTACTAATATAAGTACAGATATACGTTACTTGTAGTATTAGCTTGTTTGACTCTTTTTACAATAAATCGAAAAGTTGGCAAATCCAATCTCCACCATTTGAATTAAGTTTCTTACAGCTTTTACGTATGAGATGATATAAATCTTTGTGGCGAAGTAACGACTGGGCCATGGGTTAGGTTGCATCATTTATGGCGGTGTAATACTTATATTTATATGTAACATTCTATTGCATTGTGGACAAATTGCATCAATTTGTCGTTTGTTTTTGCAATGGCCATGTAAAGACTTTAACTGCACATAAATATAGAGCCCAGTACCTTTTCATTGCTACGAGGCCACAACATTGGCCCTAAACGACGTAAACAAAAAACAACGCAGTTTTCCCATAACCACTGGAAGTCAGTGTGTCTCTGTCTACAGTTAAACTTGGTTGTGGCCTTTGTATGTGTACATTTATGGTTCCTTAAGCTATCCCCTGTGATGCGAAAGAGGATAATAGACAGTAAACTAAACCAAAACAGCTATATCTTGGAAAGAGGCTATAGAACTGCAATAAAAGCTATCCAATTCGCAAAGATGGGGGATGCTATCGACATGACATTGTTTAATACGTATTTCTTCCAATGGATGTTCCCCCATTGTTTACGAATAAAATTTAATGCTTAGTTTTTATAGGGCACTGTGAAACTAGCTTTCCTTTTGTCCTTGTTTTATGTAGATTCTGTAGTACTGCTCTTGGAATGTATCCTGAATACTCACTGCAAATACCAAATCTATAGTAGTTTCGGATACTACGATATACCATTAGTTAAGATGGAGCAAGTCTTTGTAACGAAACAAGATAACGCTATCGATTACCGCTCTGTAAGTCAAAAAGTGCTCATACAAATAGCAGAATTTATTCAATTGCATAGTCACAAATAAATTGGAAAAGCCATCCAGATCAAATATTAATATGAAAAGACTGCTGGAAACGTGTTGTAGGTCTCCTCTGCTGATCTTAAATGTAAACGCTATTATCCTTCAATTGTAGTAGTGCACAGCATACAACACATTTTTATTGTAGCTATCTCTAAGACTGTACTGAACACATAGATAAAAGTTGTTGATATGGATTAGGGGAAACAATAGTTGGAAAGGAGATAGGAGAAAATACTGCTATCCAGATTCTAGAGTAGACAAGATAGCCTAAAGGATGGAGCCCCGAGGAGGAAAGTTCAGATAAAGTAAGCAAGAGAAGCTTTAAGACATTTTCCAGTCGATTGATTTTACAGAAAGGCACTTGACATGGCATGGCACTGCTTGCCTTGTGTAAGTATATGGCTCAGGGAAATGTAACCCAAAAGGAAGGCTGACCTGAGCTTGAACTTGTCCTACTACAACGTATAAGCCTTTTCGCTACATGTAGAGCCAAACATATTTCACCTGATCCTGATCTAGAATTTGGTGTGATGCCATGGCCATGATGCGGACGGAGGAACTCCCGTGTCGCCGCCAGTTTACGTTTTATGTCCATAGGGAAGGAATCAAGAGGTTAGAACTACATGCAAAGACAAGTATACCTAGCAAAAGAATACCTAACCAAAAAGTATGTATATGTAGGTAGTGAATGCAGAAGTGGAGAGGAGGAATGCTTTCACGCTCATGTAACCTACCCAACTAACCAATGACTAAGGTTAACCGAACAGAAGGGCGTTGTGTGAACTTTCTTGGATGCTTTCATTCAAGATATATATTTGTGATGTATTGGTCATACGACGGCTGAGTCACACCCCATTTTACAATTTAGACTAGCAGCGTTTATTGAGAATATCGAACTATTTGCTTTGCAATGTCGATATAGTACTACTTATTATTAAGTTCAGAATAAGTTATATGCGTGACTATGGTTCAGTTAAGCAGATATGTGTTCACTATAATTATCCTGAGCTTACTACTGTCTATCCACATTATGTTGTCCCTAGGAAGAAATTTAGTGTAATATATTTAGAGTAGTAGGAACATATCTTGCTTTTTATCTTGGGTTTATGTACAAGTGCACTAGTAAGTACGTAGTGCATGAGACTAACGCTTATTGTAATTTTAAATACGGAACTTATGTAACTTTCCGATAGGGTTCGGGAATACAATGGTAATAAATTATAACTTGTAAGTGGATTTATACTATAATGGAAGCATAGTACATAGCACTCCGGGGATTATGGCTCCGAGTTCGGTTTAATACAAATTCTTTAATACACATTTCAAAAATGTGCAGATACTGAGATATATCTTGTGATAATATTAGAAGTTTATAAGTATCACGTAACTTACTTGTGTTTTATTCTGACCTTTATAGCCTATTGGTTCGTTGGCCACTCCAATATCATATTGGCAAATGGAAGAAGTGTACGTGGTCGTGAGATGGGATTCCGGACGAAGATATGTCATCCGCATTGTCCTTCCGGACGGATCTCTTTTATTACAGGTCTCGTCTCTCACTTCTATTCTTCTTTTAACTTTTCCTTTATGTCATACTGATCCTTTTATATGTCTTTGTAATAGCCATATAGCTTTCCGTACACTAAAACGTGTTTTAACATGTCCAGTACTACTTTTATTCTGGTCTATGCATTTTATATACTGGATGTACTATTTAGTATTTAGTAGAGCATTACTACAATATAGGACACCCATTACACAGGCTATTACAAGTGGTAAACTATATTTATTGTTAAGTATTTATGCGATTAAGATCTACTAGAGATATATAATAAGCAGTACGATGATGTAATAGAATTTTATAGAACTCATAGGTTTAATCCACTCATTGTGGAGAACTACGTACAGCTATATAAGTAATGACCCTTACAAACTTCATTTTCATTGCCCTAGTATTTCATTGTATTTCCAGCCAAACAGTAGAATGTGCTGTGGAGTTGTATTTAAAGGCTCTACCTTACTATATACATACCAGCCATTGCGTAGTGTAGGAACACAAGTCAGCCATGCATTTACAGAATTGCAGGAAATTCTTTGCATTGCATACGATGATGACTACTTTTTTCACCATCCTACACACACTTCTACACAGCATACATGTATTTATATGGATAAGCATTTATCGCTTGGGCAACTAGATAATTCTCGTCGTTGAAATTGAATCCTACAATTCTCTTATCCGCTCCTTTCTTGTCTACTTTAATATCGTCAAATCAAATGCGCTCAAATGTAAATTGTCCATAGTTTTAGTAGACGCATCTACCATATAGGCTTAAAATATTATATTATGAGATTAGTATTACTATTTGTAAAACAGAAACAGAATACCAAGTTTAACTTTTTCGTGGCCTGGTATTGCAGTTCTCTCATATCCGTTGGTTTAGTCTGCACCTGCAAAAAAATCTCGATTGGAGTGATCCTAATCTTGTTTCCTATTCTTTAAGGGTTTTCTGGATATAGAAATTTTGGAGATATTTCAAAACAATGCAGTACCTAGAACCTAGTAATAGTTGACCGGTTTTCACCGATCCTCAAATCCAATCTCAAAATATCTGGGCTGTGGTTTCTGCAATTTTCGATTAG
Source organism: Tomocerus maximus (assembly GCA_019776445.1). NCBI lineage: Eukaryota > Metazoa > Arthropoda > Collembola > Entomobryomorpha > Tomoceridae > Tomocerus > Tomocerus maximus. The sequence continues at coordinate 25,744 of JABASH010000862.1, read as the reverse complement.
CGTACTTTTTCTGAAAATTAGAGTTGAGTGTCTGTATTCGAGTAATTTTTACTAGAAATTCTAGTGTACGTAAGGTGTTGTGGGATCTAGGGTATACTTACAATAATATAAACAGAAAAACAGACTAGTAGTAATGAAGACTAATTATAAAAGTACATAAATTAGGTTGGACTTTTTTGCAATTGACTATTCAACGACATGCATCCAGTGCGTGGCAGCAAAGCAATATCGCTCCCTGTGAAAGTTAAATAAGTACACAGCTTTTTGTATTTTGTAATGTAATGGGATCCGATTATTTCCCCTGACGAGTGATCGTATAGAGCTTGTTAAAACAGTTGGTTGAACTAAGTACTCTCAGTTCGCTCATTGAATGACCGAGTTTGAGATGGGAAGACAATTACATTACTGAAATTACTTTTCAACTCAATCTTAATGTCAGCTTTCATTTGGGTATTGGGGCCCTATTCGACTGTTGCTGTTGTGGTGGTTAAGTAATTTATTTAAATGTCATTGTGTCCTGTAAGTGGAATGGAAATGCGAGCTGTATTGACTACGAAGTGCAATCGGACTCTTCTACGCATACATATACCCATTCACAGAATATAGTTATATAGGATCCTTGACAGTTGGCAGTGTTACCTAATGATACGGATAGACGAACACATACTTACTTTAACGTTTCTTTATGGCACCTTAAGCCTTTCACGTCTTTTCTGCTCATTAATGTCATTTTATGTCTTTTCTTCACCTCTGATATCTGTAGGTAGAGGGAAACTTACATATTTCGACTGTAAAGTAGTAAATACGTACTGATTTAAGCCTACTACAGAATATTATATCGTCCGTTCTATTATTAAAAAGATTTACATTTAGAGCTTATAAGTTTTAAGGTTTGTAATACAGACAGGTAGAACCATTTCTCGGAAAAGGGGTTTTGTGGCAAAATGAATAGATTGAAAGGGAAAATCTCATCGTTATTACGTACTTTGTCAATTATAATATCCATACCTGTGTTCAATAGCATGTGGATGGGTGAGCATTCATCTACGAAACCTAATAAAAGCATGATATTATTGTATTGCTAATAATATACAACCCAATGTGATAATTGGCAAGTATCTGTATTATTTAAAACGAGAACTTTGTACTGTTGAGAGGAATACATGGTTATTTGTTTTCCGTTGCTTTCTCCACTTTCATTTTTTATGTGGTAGGTTTCCAAAAAGTGTATTATTATATGTTTCTGTATATATTCAAAAGATTGTTTTACGGTTTTGCGTAGGCAGGAAATGAATGAGTTCTTGTTGAACCCAGAGATGTGAGAGAGATGGTCGGGTAAGCTCAGTTTTGTGCCCTGCAATGTGATATGCGGGAGAAGACACGCAGGGAGAGACAAGATGATGCTAAGGCCAGACAAGACAGGGATTTCAGTTGAGACGGATGGATGGATTTGCTCAAGAACCATCGCATCGTAATAAGGCTATTCTTTCTCGTTTGGTTTGCTTCGGCTGAGTGTAGCTTGTCTCTGGCAAAATAAGAAAGGGAATTGATGAACTGTAGTGTAGCGCGTAAGTAGTGATGTAGTGGTAGGGAAGATGTTTGCACATATGTATCTGCTTAGCTCAGATAGTTTGGATAGACACACAATGTATTATTGAGGGGAAGACGGAGGAGGAGAGACAGGATGCTAGGCCATGTGGAATCAGGAAGAAAGTACAGTGAAATTAGGGATGAAATGGAAAGGAAGAAATTGAATGAATGAATGACTGAGATGGAAACACAAGGGAAAGCTGAGGCAAGTCCTGCAGCTGGATTACTTAAACGTAAACCTCGAACATCATGGTTTGCTTCGCTTTGGATTCCCTTTTTAATCCACAATGCAGACAACGAAAAATGAATAGAAGGGGATTCGGTTGAAAAGATTCGTACAATACACGACGACGTAATCCACCAGAATCATTACCGAAAAATTAGAAATTCCTAATAATACCAAAAATAATTGGAAACTCGATGCCAAACCTAGAGTCTGTAATTTATACCATGTAAACAGTGAAATATTGCCTAAATGGTCGAATCCCATTTAGCCAGTCAGTTATCTTCTTGAATTAATCCTTGCAAGAGGAAAAAGGAATGAAATGGAAGTTTTCTTCGTTGACTAAAGCAATCAATACACAAGTAGGGTTATAAATATAATCACTGAGTAGGAATATATAGTGGATGTTTTTTAAATTGATGTTAGGACTCATTTGCAAATAAGAATGAAATGTAGTACAAGTACATGAGCTCTTTAATTAAAAGTCTGTAGTACCAAAAACAATGCAGAAGGAAATGTAGTTAAGTTTACATTTATTTTTGAATAAATGAAGGTAATACTACAAGCATTGATCCTGCCTGCCTGCCCCTATGCAGCATACCACATCCACATCATGTCGAATAAACTTATCCTCTTTTTCAATTAAATCTAAAACTCATGCTAAAATGAAACTCAGCCATCCGTCGTTTTCCTACTTCAGCAGGGTTGGCTGCTTATTAAGCTTCAATTGCACTCACTGGGCAAGCTTGCATGAAACTGATTCCATTCTCTGTGTATGTGGCACAATTTATCTAACGCGTCATTCGTAAACTCATTATACCACTAATTATTGGTAAAATGCTCATTTAAAATACTAAAACTTTAATTAGAAAATGCGGGCTATGTGTAAAGATTTAATGAGTTCGTTCTATGGTAGACACTTGAGTAAAGCGCTACATAACGTGGGAGCTCAATTTTATTCTTTCTCATCTTTAGTCGTAGACAGAGAAGAGTCGTCACCCAAATCTGTAAAAAGCTATGCATGAAATAAATATCAAATAAACTCAGAAACCACAATCTATAGGCAGTTAAGATATACTGGGGTAATTCACTCGGTTCGTATGGGTAGTTATCTATTAATTTATTTTACTATTATCTATAAGATATATTTGCTGCTACATTATTTTTAAATTCCCTACAGGTACCTTATAGTAAGTTGTGTTATAAATAATTTGGTGGTTTTTGGAAAGATAATTCATTATTCAAGTAGTCTGAAAAATTACATGTATATAGACGTATGTTTTCTGTTTACGGAGTTTAGAATGTCAAACGTGGAGTCTGTAATTTACACCAGCCATATTAGATAAGAAAAGAATTAGTTTGCGTTAGAAGATAAGGATTATGTGTGTCTGGAAAACATTTTATAATTATTGCCAGACCCGTGGCCACCCATCATGTGCAAATAAAGTAGAAAAATATTTTGCAACCAAAAACACGTATGAAAAACAAGTGAAATAGTTTCCGAAGGTACATATCCGACATTGTTGTACTATAAGTGACTAGTAGTGAAAGGGACGGCTTTAGAATGCTAAGCCATTTGAGTAGGCAGCACTCTGTGAGATACTTATAGTAAAATAGTATTCAATGACTGTCCAAAAAGGGTTCGCTCTTGGAAAAGTGTTAGTTGGGATGTAGTAAGTGGGTAACTTAAACGCAAATCAGGTCTCTCTGATTCCACTCTGGTGCACTAAATTAACAAGCAAGGACGTTAATGTACATTCCTTTGTAAATAAAGTAAACAAGTGTGACTTGTGGAAACGGCAAGGACATTGGGCTTCATTGTATTACATTCTTTTCGAAACGACGTAGATAACTATATGTAGGTACTGTTGTTTATATACCCACGAATCTCCCTAACACTTATCACATTTGTGCTTTCACATTCGGAACTACCTCACGTGTGTTTATTGGCCTATGCACTAGCTGATAATATTTACAAAGTCTGTAGAGAGCTCATGGCAATGCATTTCCACATCCAGGATTATACTTGGCAAGTGGTTTAAAATACCTATGCAGTTAGGAGGAGAGTCAAGTAATAGTCAAGCTCTGTGTATGGTGGTATTACCTACGTGCGGAAGCGCCCTAATAATATTTTCCCACACTGTGTAAGTACAATATTGACCCTTCTGTGAACTTGCACGTGTAGCAGGATTTTCCGGACTTTCTTTTCTGTAAAACATTTACTGTATATGTAATACTTATAAATATATAGATTTCTTTATTTAAATTTATATATTCAGAAAGAATTGGAAACATTTTATCTGTTTTATTATGTTATATAGTCGTAGTTGCGTGGCACTTTCCTTAAATTGCAGAGCGATCACTGTAAGGAGAAAGAGACAGCAAAGAATCAGGACGATGGGCGGGTTCGCTTGTGCCTTGCTTGTTGAATGGAAGTAAAAGTGGTAGACTTTCTTTGCTTTCGTAACGTAAGTAAGGAAAGTGTATAATTCGATTTGCATAATTTCATCATGTGTATAGTCTGCTTGGTCTGTCTGAAGTAGCACACTACAGATAAAGATTCCTATATTTTCTCATTGTACTAATAAAAATTTACGAAGCATGAAATCTCTTGGGAAGTTCCTACTGCTTGCTACTCGGGCTAAAAAGTAAAATACCTACTTCACTTCCAGACTGTAGCGTTTGCCCCATAGACAGCGACGTCTATTTACTACGCGCTTTGTACTGTTTTTTGTACTTTGTAGTCGGCAGCGCACGCTTTCTCTATTATGTTTCTCTTTTCAGCAAGTAGGCTTAGAGCAGAAAGAGTCCTGCCAGTTTGAGTGAATATTGGAATACCAAGCTACTACATGACTACATAGGAAGGTAATAACATGTAATGCACTTTAATTCAAGTCAGGACGCTCATCTGTACTATGTCTCTATTAAATATCTGCGTGTGTCTACCCGCTGTATACAAATGTGTACTGGCATATTGTGGACTAGTGTAGACATTTCCCTGTTAGGCATATTACCCGTGAGCTACTTATCCCCAACAAGAATAGGGTTCACTTCGGTGTAGACATGACAAAACTCAACGGCCGGCGCTATCGGCATTTTTGTTTATTCCGTAGCACCTATGCATCTATCTGTTGTTTACGCCACTCAAGTTACCATCCTTGTATAGTATATCTTTAGGCCTTTTTCTTTGTTCACGACACGTCTTACTTACAGCTAACTAAATAATAATAACCAGAATGGAATACCTAATGTACTTGTGATTCATAGTCATTACCCATATTATGTAGGGCCATTATTATGCCAAAGTTATGCAAATGCATTCATTATTAGCATAGCACATAACCAGTTATGCAAATTATAAATTCAACCCGCCTCAGCTATTTTCTTTCATTATTTTAAAATCTTTTCTGTATAAAGCCAAGCTTAGTGTATCTATCCAGTTTAATTTTACAATTTTGCCCTGCCATAAATCCGTGTGGTACAGCTAAGTAAACCAAAATCATACGGTCAGAGTCAGAACACTTTGATGAAAGAGTTGGCAAAATATTATGAATAAATGTAACACGTTTGGGTAGGTACTTCTAATTTTAATTGCCTGAAAAACATAAATCATTTACGATTAATCCCATTTTCAGTAGTATCGTTTCTATTTTAGATTATGTAAGCATGCGACAATTAAAAGATAATTATGACCCACGTGTACTAGTTTGATCTACTAATGGTTACCAATACTTCCACAACCACAACGAAAGTTTATTGTATGATGGTAGAGCTCGAGCTAGTTATTGGGTTCTTTATCCACCACATAGTTCTGGGCACGTAAAGAAATATATTTTTGCTATGTTCATGTACTTGAACTTCTTGGGCTCGTATATATATGCAAGTAAGGAAGGGTAACTAACAACGATGTCAATTTAAGGGTTGCCTCTATGTGAACCGATGTGATCATATCAGCCACCTAATTTTCAATTAATCTGAACATAGTCTCCAAAAATTAACTATGCAGGAGAGGGAGAAAGCTCAAAAATCTCCAATTTTGCCCTCAAAAAAACCAAACTATAACATTGTCATAAAATAGAAGTTAGGATAACGTAAGTGTGCGGATCTGTACTGTACAGGGGCTTTTGTAAATATTAGATTTTTCTCTCCCGGATTAACCGTAAGAATAATATGTGACAAGAAATGAACTTACCATAGATGGAATTGTTTTTGAGCTATTTTTCATCTTCGGGGGAAATGAAATTAAAATTTTATTGTCGTCAGCCCAGTGTAAATTGATGGAGTGAATACGTAGTCCCGCTAGATGGTTGGTGTAGCTGGAGGTGATCCTTAAAGGAAAGGATATAAGTATCTGAGATCATCTGAGAAGGTAGTGGAGTGGTATCACATGGAGTAGATTGTAGATAGTGCAGTGAATGAAGAAAGAAACAAGATGGGGAAATATAGGAGAAGATAGTACGTCAATAGTGGCAGATTTATGTCGACATCGTTGGTTGATTCATATGCTTGCAGAGAGAACTAATCTTTTCTTTTCATCCGTCCATAGCAAATTATCTGAGACTGTAGTGGATGGGAATGACACGGCACAGAAGAGATGACACTAACTACAGTATATGGGAGTTGTGTGGCACCAATATAATAATAATGCAGATAGAGAGAAAGCAATAAGAGTGGAATTGAAAGCTGTGCCGAGCGAGCGGGTATTGAAATCTGTATTTACTCAAGTCGCTTAACACTTTGTGTGTATACACTGACGTTAGAGTCAGAGTAGGGAGTTGAACTATGCCATAGAAAAGAAGTACAGTCATCATGTCTAAATTCTTGGCGTAAACCTTGTGTGAGTAAATACTAATACTATAATATCCTAGTCGTTTGGTTTCCATCGATTTGGAATGGAATGTTCCTTCGGTTAGTTCGTCGGGCTGAATTGTTGGTTAGTTGGTCTGCTCTGACTGTGAGATGAAGATGAGACAGACTAGGACATAAGAACGCTACGTGCGTACTTCCCACTTCGAATTTAAAAGGCTCCCGTATCTCAGTAATCCCATCTTCTCTCTCCTTCCTCCATTCATCCTCCGCTTTACCCGTGCTTCACTTCCTTTTGCATATAGATGCTACTATAGACGGATATTTACTACTCTGTAAACTCAGTTCCGTTTCCCTCCCACCACAGACTGACAAATACAGAAGACACTACAATTTTCTTGAAATAATTGTGCATTCATCTACAGACATATGCACACATTTGTTTATCTCCTACCATTTTCTTCTCTCTCCCATTAAGGATACCTACACTTATTATTCAGCATCATTTTACATTTTCCCATAAGTAAACAACCATCATTATAAGACGAAGGACACTAATTGCACCTTCTTAGTAGTTATAGTTGAAAATGGTGTTGACAAATAAGTTACATGCATATCAAGAAAATTAGTCGAAATAGTAGAATGCTAAAGTACTGTGTGTTTGAGAAAAACTACAATAATATTGGTCTCCTAGTATATGCTGAGTACAGATATTATATGCATTAGGAAACGTTTAATAATAAATAAAATGTAAATCAGATTGGTTTTCTAAGATATCTGATTCGTTAATTAAGCTCATCATCAAAGGGAGAGAAAGAGCGTGACGGTGTTAACTGCCTCTAGCCTCTAACGAACACAAAAGTGTTAAATACGTAAAACCCAAATTATACTTTAGTGTTCGTGCGGGCAATTGTAAGCTTTCTGTAACACTTTTTCGGGCTGAAAGCGGATCGGTTGTAATTTAAGTTGTAACTGGTGACGGCGTCTCAAAGAAAACATTTCAGACTTTTAAGATGCAATCATAGGCGACAAAGCAAAGGAATCGTTTATAGGATGTGAATGAGATTTCTTTTCATCCAATTAGTCTCTTTTATGCATTTCCGCATTCATGTCTCTAGTAGGACTACTAACTCTGATTGCAATGAACTGACTGACACGACACTCTTTTCACTGCTAAGGAAAATGTCCTATGCAACAACCAGACAGTATCATTCTAAGTCTACATCGCTATAATTAAAGTTTAAAAAAGTGGAAGTATTTCTGTTTCCCTTTCTTCAACACACTACTCCCACTACGTACTACTAACATGTATGCTTATTTTATTTGTTCTGACGCTAGAAACAAATGGGAAATGATAAAACTGGTGTATAATAATTTAGTTGTCTGTAGTAAGTACAAATTAGTACAAGTAAAAGTACAAGCTTCGTTAGCACAGTAAATACACTGCTAGTGAGTTGACTTCATCATGGCGTGCTCAGCAGGTAATGTCTGCTCAGCAGAAACTTTAAGTATTCTGTAAGCTAAAATTAGACGAATTTTAATCACTGTGTTTTATTCAGGATTCAGGATACGGCAAATTATCAAAGCTAGTGCCGGCACAAATGAACTTTTTTAAGTTTTCATTAAACATTCGCGACACACGTACAGAACGTTATTGATCCTTGTCGCCTTTTGAATTCAGCAATACATACGTGCGTACATGAAATTAAATACTTACCAGACAATAGAGATACAGTCATTGGTATAACCAAAAAATTCTTTTTTATATTTATTCCTTGAACATTTTGTACAGCTCCCAACTCCCGGGAGCTCCCCAACCAGCCAACAATAATCCATGAGAGACCAGAAGAGGCGTGCTTTAGAAAGAACATATACGGAGTGGGTTTCTGTATATAGCTTTTATCTATGAGATACAGTTAGAATAAGAAGAATAAAGGCATGAAATGCTACTATGTCAGCAACCAATATTGTCAGTGCAATCAACTCCAAAACAATATCCATTAATGACGGCTTACATCATTAAGTACAAATGTTGTCAGTCAAGGTGTCAACTCGTCAAGTATGTTCATTTGTTCAACAAATTGTTTGTTGGTCAATGTAAACCATCATCATTCATCATTGACCATTAGGTCAATGTAAATTATTTACGATAGACTTAAAATATCTACGGTGAGTTTCGTAAAGGTAAAAGAATACTAACTAACACGGATGTGCACAAAGCGCGTGCGCAACTTTGTGCCACAGTCAACGTTACTCATACTATACTAAATTCAATATGCTAAGTGCTGATTACAGAAATCATAAGTTTTGCAGATTTGGCCCAAAAAACTCCGAATAACCGAACTTGACCTTCTACCTAGGATGACATTTTTCTATTCCAAAATCTTCTTTCATTCCGGGAATTATGTATGGTTATCCCAGGAATTTTCATACACCTATGAAAATATTGATCTCAAAATATCTTTCTACATGAATGAAGAATGAGTTTTCCTAGTTTTCGGGTCAAAAATCTTACAAAGTGGATTTCTGCAGACGAATTCGACCATTTCTAAAATCAGTAGGTACACCGAAATTAGAAAAGTTGTGTGGTAATGGTAACTGACTACAAGCTACATGTGACGGATGACCCTACCTCGAAAGAAACTTTAGCCCACACTTCCTATGAGGATATTTCTTTTTCGTTTTGGGTGGTGAAAGTATTATTTTTTGACTGCATTCACACCTACAATTTGTCGGGTAATTGCACTGAATCAATGTATTCGGAATTCGGATGTGATATAGTGACTATCCATTATCCAGGTGAATCGTAGTAAATGTCGCAGAGTGCAGGTGCAACCATTTTGCATCTATAGGATGAGCATAAAAGTGAAAGTAATATTAAATTCCTGTAGCATTACATATAAATATTAGCATAAATACATCCATATTCGGTGCATGCATTAAAGGTGTGGAGTGTGTGGTGCTAGGTACGAATAGAACAAAGTCAAGTAAAATCAAATCAAGAAATCACCTCAAAACTTGAACATCAAATCAAACCTTCGTTTGGGAGGAAAGCAAAGCGGAGAAAGCAGCATGTGATGTGCTTCCATTTCTATCTGTTATGCTGGCTGGTCTCTTTTGAAATCCATTTGAGGAGAGAGCCTTTGACGCCTTTCAAATTTTCCGACTCAATTACGTCTGCACTAACAGTGGAACTCTTACTCATCCTTCCTTCTTTACTCAAAACTCACTGTGCTCTATAATAACATAAACTACAATGAAGTTCAATTCAGTCGAGCTTTACAAAGGCTTTAGTCGACTACACTGCAATGACTACACACACACATGTCTACCCAGCTAGATGCACTAGCAGGTACAAAATGAAAGGCAAAGCAAGGAAATGAAAGAAAAGGCAAGCCCATTTTATGTCTATTTACTTTGACTTTGAGAGTACGAGATAAGACATCGTTTCCAAATGCTCCCTTTCCTATCTTGTTTGGTTTTTCCTATGTCATTGCATAGCTTATGTCGACTAAGTGTCTAGTTATTACATTTCCTTATATTCCTCCGACCCTATACACCGACATAGTACTCTGGATTTTCTTCTCACCGACGAGTGCAAGAGTGTGGATGCAGATATCAATTTTGTTGCGATTGCAGCAAGGACATTGTATTGTAGTTTCCACACACACGGAATTCTAGATTCCAAACAAGTCTATGCAACGTCTACATAGGACACAGTGGCTGAAATAGAAAAAGGATATAGTAATCCAACATTAAAGGTACATCAGCGAAACGTGATAGTTTCTCCGGTCAAATGAATTCAATTCAACTCAGATCAAATTCAAGTATAAATTTGCTTATAAATTGCAATTTAGACTTCAGTATTTGCAAACCCAACCTGCTTCTGTTCAATACGTATTTATATTTGCATCTAACCAAACTCAAGTATTAATGTGGTTTTGATTTTCGTGTGTATTTTAGTCTTCTTGTGGTGTAAGTGGTGTTGGGCTGTAATAAGGTACCGCGTGTGTGGTAATGTATGTATATTGGTACACAGGAAGCGACAGTATTAATATTATTAGAGTTCTGCTGCTGGCTTACGAATTCAATAACCCATTGGAACAAGCAAAATGTTAACTTTATTAACAAAAAGGATTCTGGGAGAGAAAAATGCGAAAAACAAGAGTAGATACTAAATGCACTCGTATAGTAGCATGGATTATGGATTAGAGTGCCTTATTGAAATGCAATAAGAGTAAGAGTTGGGATCGGTTTGCATTGGAATGCCACACAATGCACTCAAAGTGGCAACAGTTCTGCACTAATGTGATCCCAGATTTCATGAGCTCCATTGAAAGTAAAGGCCATGCAAGGTCAGAGGAAATAGCCTCGTCATACAATCAATCGCGACGGAGTGAACAGAAGGATGTTCAAATTACACAATCTGACAGTACTGTACTTAGGTCATTTAGAACACTCTACAGGGTGCTGGAGAATATTATCATCACACCAAGTGTATATATGCACAATGCCAACCAGGCATTGAACTTGTTAAGCCGACATTCTAACATCTAAACAAAAATCAAATCAACGACCAAATAATATGTACATCAAAAGTGTACCAGCTCTATAGTAAATGGTTTGTTTAACATGGTTTAACTCACCAGAGTGTCATTAGTCAAAACTTAATTTTGAAAATTCAATTTGTAATAAATTCTCTTTCTTGTGACCTCTCTTTCCCAATTGGTTCATTTCTCTTAATTTTGTGAAGGTCTATTTCTGACAGCAGAGGAAATGAAATTGTTTTCTAATTAGAAGAAGTGTAATGAGAGATACCCAGTAATGACGAACTGAGGGAGTGCGGAAGCAGGGGAAGAAGTGGATGGTGCAATTGCGTCTAGTCAATTCGATGTGGATGTGAGTTTGGTGAGTGAGTGAGTGAGTGTAATCTGGGAATCTCATCTGATCTGGCAGCATTAGATCGGTGGTTTGAACCGATAAGCTCCGACTAGCTCTCTTCTGTCTTTCCCATTACACTCCCTAAGCCTTTCCTCCTTCTCTCATGAATTTCTCCAGCTAAGTACTTACTTTCACTCACTACCAGGAAACTCACAAACACTTTCCTCAAGTCATGAGAATTCCGTGCACTACGATTACTCTACATTAGATTACTTCACATTGCTATCTGTTTTGACTCCACTGTCTCTAATGGAAGCGTAAAGCAACATCACATCACACATGATCATCCATTTCCTGTCTCTGTCTATGCAATAGCAGTACATTATATGGGAAGGAACACTTAAATCATCGAACGCCCTGTAGCCATTTACTTTTCAAAGCAAATCCATCTCTTTGTGATTGCAACGAAACGAAATTGTGGTGTTAGCTCCACTACTCTCTAACACTACTAGAATTAAATCAAATTCCTAAAACATCCATTGGCTCGTTAATCCTTTATATCATGTAGTGTAGGTTATTATTATTACTAATTCGTGCACTAAATCTAGCCAGAGCGAACTAATTAGATTCCTTTTATACGACTTATAGTTTATGATTTGATAAAAGTTACACTAGATAAACTGGCGAAAATATAATGGAACATTTTCAAGTTTAATAATTTTATTATGACTTGAATTATAAACGAAGATTATTTAGAAATACTGAAATAGAGTAAATATGTAACTGCAGTAAAAAGCATCCCATACTGTGGGAGGTAACAGTGATTGTGTTTACTTGGGTGATCAGAACGAAGCATTTTATCTACCTAAATATTTCCATGTAAATAGTACATCTGGTGTAGATTATAAGTTCTAGGAAAACGAGAGGCTTGGAAGCGTTGGTTTGTTTACTTAATATGCGCATATGGCTTTGCTAAACTGAAGAACATTAGTAAACTGAAATGAAAATTAGGTTTTGTTGACACGATATGAAAGGTTTGTAAGTAACCGCAAAGGTCCTTTCCTTAGAGTCGTTTGACTTGAGCCGAGCAAATAAAAGCAGACAGTGGATGATGGTGGGAGGAATGGACTGAGTGTCGAAGTCTCTATCTGTCTCTGTGGATGGAATAAAATTAGTAGATAGATGAAGAAGCGTTGTTTTGTGTTTGCCCGGGCATAGCCCTGGCCTCGATGCTCTCTTCTGATTCCTAATAGAGGAACATGGAACTGGAAATGCAAACAGAGAAAGCAGTGCAAAGCAAAGATCTCATCTACTCTGCTAAATAGCGGATTTCGTTCAACTCTCTTGTTCCAACTGTGGTATTTATGTATGTTTACTCTCATGGCTTTTACCTATACATTCTGGGAATGCAATCAGTGCAAGTAAACAAAGGAAACCCGAAGCAGCTAAAGCAAAGACTTGCTTAGGACATAAATACACAGCACAACAAAATGTATACGGACATAAAACGAAGGATAAGACCGGCACGAAATTAGTTTCGCTTTTCCACCAGTAAATACTGATATGAATACATCAGGTCAAAGTGTGGAGCGGGGAAAGTGAGTGCCGATGCCGATACATATAAAATATCTTCCGATTTCAGTCCCTTACCCTTTGTTTCTACAGTTTGACTTTGCACCGTACTGCACCAATACGACTACGTTAGAATGATATTGCCAATTTATGTTAGTATGGGTTTTTTACATTCGATTCTCTGACTGCCTCGTTTCCTTGCTATTGCAGTGCCATGGAATTGGCTTCGTTCTCATCTGATTGTGTCGGAAGGAAACAGAGCACACAGCCAAGAGAAACAATTTTCCAACCTACCACTATAATACACATACACTAAAACCATATAAGATAGACCTATATTTAGAAACAGTTCCATGCAACATTACACAGCAGTAACCTGAAGCCTAACCTTATGCAATGTAAATGACATAGTACATGGTAACACTCTCTCTTCACGCTCAGACTCAGTAAATAATACACTTTTTATCTATATGTATCCTATATACCAATACGGCTTTTGATACACTTATTGAAATGTTGCATCTTACATCATCTTGTCTATATCAACTCGCTTATTCCACGAAACCTAGCGTTCGGCTTTACGTACTCAGTACAGTTTTGTTTTCTAAATCGTACTCTATTGATTAGAATACACTGAAAGGCAAATTGAAGTGATAGTATTGATATTCCATAACCATGCATATTTACGTATAGCCCAGTTTCACGTAACAACAAAGTACATTCATGCATATGCACTATTTGTATAGTGTAGGGTTGAAACAATACGCAATATGCCGTAATGTTCAACCTGAACATGATGAAGACTGTAACAAATATCAAAAATGTCCAAATCTTTCAATGTTATATTAGTCTTTAATAGCAAAGGCATGTTTACTATAAGTGTGTGTGTGTGTACTGTGTACTATAGGGTCATGTATTTATTTATGCAAACCAAAAGTAGAGAGAACCGGCACGTCCACGCCTACTCTATCCAATACACTCTGAAGCAAAGCTCAGCAGAGTTCCAAAGAGATTTTCTGACATGTTTGTGTATCATACAACAATAATATGTGCTGGGATCTATATAGAGTAGTATAGACTCCTTCCCTACTGAAATAAATTGAGGCAAGAAAGACAATCCTCGTATATTTGTATGCTCTATAGTAGATCTACTAGTGCTCTCGTGTACCGATGCTTTCACTTTGCTCCCTACAAATGAGTATATAGGTACTTACGAGGGAAGGAGAGATATTTAACGACTTCTGAATGTACGTGCGTACGGAAATGAATTCGTAATGGAAAGCAGTGTGTTTGAGAATTGTGTGGTGCGTGTCGGTGTATTATACATTATCTGTGCTACATAGTGCTAACGTAAATATTTTACTTGAATTGGTTTGCTTTGATTTGACCTATGGTTTCTGTATTATATCACACGTGTGACTTATGTTTTCACTCTGCAGATACCTATTTATTTACTTTCTTCTGCTATTTATTATATCTGGTGGCAGAACAGAATGCTTGTCCATTCTACATTAAAGACGAGTGTCATAATTCTCCTTTGGTCTCCTTTTGGGTTTCTGTTGAGTCGAGAGAAATAACGTAATCGTATGAGTTGCTCTACTGTATGATGTGTTGTGGTGTCTGCTGTGTCTACTTTATATTCTATCCAGACAGATTATATTCTAGCATATAAGTTACATGTTAGACTATACCTATATGGACGTGTCCATGTGATCGTGAATCACATCAGAACGCAACTTGAGTCACGAAAAGGATACTCCCTCACTCACACAGTTCGGTGGAATTCAGTCCAGCTAGCTTTAAGTTAGAAAAAAATAAAGCAAGGGACTCTAACATGAAGAGTTGAAGAGTCAATTCAGTCATGCCAAGCAAGCTGAGATGAGAGAATCGAGTCGAGTGCAATGGAATGAAATGCTCAGCTTCTCGAGAAAATATTGTAGCAATTTTCCATAGGAATTGCTTTGTCTCTCTGTGACCATTACATTTCTACTCATGTATAGTGTGTATATGTGTGTGTGTGTATGTGTGTGTGGTGTGTGTGTGTGTGTGTGTGTGTCAGTATGAGTGAAAGCGATTGGAGAAAGCAGGAAAAGCGTTGCGTTCTTTTTCCCCTCCAAGAAATTGAATAGGGAAGTTAAGTTAGAATTGTATATGTGTGACTTGTACATAATGCGTCTCTCTCTGTACGTGGTTACACAAGTCTTGTGTATCTAGTTCAATGTCCTCCTCTGCTGTGCAAAAGTTTATCTCCATTGCACACAACAACTATGTATTCTGTCCTAAACAAGGCTGTTCCTCATTTCCCTTGCATCTTCAATGATCCTTATTGCTTCACCTATTTTTGAAGACTCTTAAAGGTATACATATGTTCGCTGTACTATAAGACATAGATTATTCAGAGAAACATTTTCTATTTTTAGATCAGTTCACTGCCTCGTTTCACTAAAATTTTAATGAGTGTGTAGAACGTGCCTCGTTGGTTATATAAATATGAAAAAAATCCAAAGAACCCTTTTTTAAGGCAACGAAAGTTGAATAATCTTCCATGTTGTTAATATTTAATGTGGGTTTGGCACAGAATATAACATAGGTAGCAAGTTGTGAACAACCATTTCATTTTCGCACCCAAGATAAACTACTCGTTTTCATACATAGGCACGTATGCCAGTGAACTGCCGATATTATTTTTCAGCTTGAATATTTTGCTACTTTAATATTCAGCACTAATCCTCACCATAAGTATACTAGAAACAAAACAAATATACTTCCGCAAAAAGATACTATGTACTATAAATATCCTACTACATAACCTATATAAAAACATTAGTTTTAGCATGACATGAAAAGAAAACAAAAAGTTGCAACTCGTTTTTCAGTTTAACTTTCAGTTTATTTTATTTTATCCCTGTGGCTGTCGTTTCCTATCTTTTTTCGGCTCTATTGCTCTATAGTGTTTCTCTACTCACCAACATGACAAAGCTGAAGTTTCTTTTCTGAATAATTTACTGATATACTAGTGTACCTTATCTTTGTTTTACTTATGACATGACATTTGAGAACATGACATTAAAGATACATTATTGCTTCGGGTGCATATGTTATTACTGCACATAGCCCCGTTCTTTCGTATGTATGTTTTCTTCGAAACATGAACATATGGCGCCAGCAGGTAACGTTCTCAAAAATAATATTTTGCTGGGGATTATCACGATAAGGTAGGGATGGATATTCTGGCAATAATTTCTAGATATACTTAGTAATATATACTTAGTAGTATAAGAGACAGGTTATTTCACACACTGATATAAGTTGTTGTAGGTAGTATCTGTAAATTGTAGTATAAGTAGTATAGGTGGCTATCTTTCTTGTGTACATAATCTATGTGAGATACATAAACAGTAAATACATGCATATAAGATATAGATATACTGTGATTAATGGGAAAATCTTTTGAAAATAAATATTATATGCGTATAATACCTATGTGATAGTTATGTATAGGAGTACCTTGCAAATATTTTCATGTATGATACTTTACAGAACCCATTCTAGTAAATATCAGATATACAGAGCAAGGGTTTACACGAAGCAGACATTTATACTGCTGAGTAATACAGTATAAAGAGCAATTTGTCTTTGTAAACACTTAAAGATATCGTTATGTATGATATGACATTCTTTATATACTTGTGACGTTATCAGCGTAACATTTATGCTACAAAGTCATGTACACACTAAGGAATTTTACATACACTCGAAATAATGATATATGCAGCAATAGTAATAAAAACAAAAGTAGTGACCATCACTAAAATGAATCTCGAATACTGGATATTTAAATTGTTTTTATGTTGCGGGTATTAGGAAAGTAGTGACCAGTGGATTATGAAGTTCTGCAGACTTACGTAGCAATGGCTGGCCATAAAACTAGATAAACAGGAAAAAAGCAAGAAAAACTTTAGGGTTTACAATAAAATGCCAATTTTGTAGCCATCATAAAAGGCGATAAGGAATAAGGAAGAAACTAAGTTAGGTATGACACATTTTTGTTTTCTGCAGTTTTATTATGCGTTTCAGTTGAAGTAGATAGGATGATGTACATCCTGAGAAATATGCAAGTATAAACAATAAGCACGTATGTATGGTACCTTTTTCTTGGTGCGCAAAGGAGGAAAGCATAAATACCATCTGCTTAATATAACGGAGAGAATATTCCATTTTCAAAAACAAGACGTGAAATCCTACTGAAATCTCTTTTGGCTCAAAGAGCGAATTATTGTTAGTACAAGTTAGAGAGATGAACCGACGAACTGAACGAACTCAGTCGGCTAGGGCTAAATGTCTTTATTTCTATCTGCAAACGACTTTATACATATAGACCACCTACGTATATGAGATTTGTGTACATTGACTCTGCTTATCCCACCCAACAGGACGACTAAACTCCTCAACAATAAGTTCAAGTGGAAGCCATATCATAATAGTAACTCCTCGTACACAAACCACAATAGAAAAGTACAAATACCAAGAACACTGCATTGTTTTCTCTTTTGCCGACAGTACTTAAATACATATGAATGTCTCTGAGTATTTACTATTGTCTATATTTTGTGCATAAAGTAATATTACCTAGTCTTATCGCTCGCATCAGGACATTCAATTTCAATCGAAAGCAAAGCAAACCAATAGAATAAAACGTCCTTTTTGTTTTTCTCTCTTTCCACTTTGCAGCAATAAGTGCTGGAAATAAATCCTCTTATCTATATGATAATACAGACGTAATATCCTCTTTATAATCCTAGCGATTACATAGGTTTTGTGTTGTCTATAGGGAAACAACATACTTAACATTTCTTTATTTCAATTACATTTGCAAACCCAAATCCCTTTCATCCTAAATGGTAGAACATTACAATAAATACTGTACATCTTGTGTACAAAGGATATGAACCTACATGCAGAGTTTTGCTTTGTACACGCTTCTACCAAAATCTTGGGTTCTTGTGTAACAAAGTAACAATATAATACAACCAATTTATCCATACACTTATAACAACTACTTATGCTATCGTATTATTTACTATCCATATTCCGCACATACCTAAATCAGAAAGAGGTAAAATCTTCTCATCTTTTCAATTTCCGTTATCACTTCATATTGTAAGGTATAGTAATTAACATTTGACGTATATGGCATATTACTATAATTTAATGCAGCTTAATTAGTTAATTAACGTTCTCACCTTTATCAATGAGCTTAAAAGTATGCCTGGCTCAAAATATTAGTTTTGAATATTTTAACGAAGTATTTACTTCAAACATATATTCGGCCCACATTATTAAAATCTCCTTATGCATCTGTAAATGGGGATTATTATAATGTAGGAACTAATTTGCTGTGTAGAGCGCAGTATTGCATCAGTGCTTAGGTTCCCATTTCAAACACAAGGAAATGGAAATTGAGCTAAATTTTTCTAAGCGCAGCCGTTATCGAATGTGAGTGCATTTTAAAGCAGCATTCATTGTAGTTTTATAGGGTTGTTAGTTTTACAGCCTAATTTATTTTTAAGAGAAGCAGATGTAGCGATTGGAGTAAGTGCTTCTATTTTAGAGGAGCGAACATTCAGCACATTCATGGAAACAGGAAGCTAAAACGACAACAGAAGCCAAAAACCTGAATCGAATTAACTTTTTTTGAATCCAACAATCGAAAGGGCTGGCGAATTATTTTATATGGGTTCTTCTGATGCACTTGTACTGTTGTATTACATACAGATTGTATTACGTACAGATCAGCATATCAGATCAGCAGAGCATAATATGTAGACTTTAGTTAGGAATGTCACATGCACATTCAATTAAAACATAGAAACGTGTAGAATGTACTTAGGCATCGTAATGAGATGAGGAAAGAAGAGTTATTTGGGTATTGAGTAATACGTATTTACATAGTAGAATTGAGTTAAGTTGTGTGACGATAAACGGGTGCTGGTTCTGGGAAGTGATGTGATGGCACAAAACAACCCACACATTCTCCACGCAGCAAATGTAAACAAACTCCGTTTGAAGGATAATAGGATTTGGGTCAGAAGCACATGTTGCTAGTTAACTAATTTAATACAGTGCAATGCCACGGCACGTTGTTAAAGGCCTACTGCACATGATATTCAACGAACGAACCCAAAGTACTCGTTTTCTTCAAATACATGTGTACATTATATGTCAACTGATGATGATGAGTTCATTGATCTAGTACTCCGACAGATTACCGTGTGCATGCATTTCGAAGTACAAAATGAATCATAACAAGGAAGAGGCTTTCGGACGTTCAATTCTCAACGACATAATAAATGTGAGTTGAGCACTTTTCATCTGAGTACACAAACTGATGAAAATACTGTGCAAATGCACTGTGTTGACATATTTTATAAATAAGTACTAAAGGCTATTAGGGTAATTAATTGGTATTGCGTGTCTAATCATTGAAAGACAAATACTACGCTGCTCAAATAAGAAATGGCCTGACATGACTCAGAATTTGGTAATTACTCTACTAATGATTTAGAAATGAAACTGAGTTTCTCATTGTCATTACAAATATGATTTGGACATTAATTATAGGATTTGGAAAGTGCCTTCAGAGGAGAAAGTACTGTTTGTGTATAGATTGGGAAGTAAATATGGAGAGAGCATTGTGAATATTATGTGGGATTGAGTAAATAAGTGATGTCAAGTGACACGAATGAACGAGTGAATTTAACTCTCCCTCAGCGGACTGGGAATAGCATGAGAGACGGACATAAATGGGACTGGACCGGACATAGTGAAACTAGACGAAATAAATTCAAGACACAGAGCTATTTAAGGCTGGAGCAGAGCACATGCTGCAGAGCAAAGATAAACGCGAGGGAAGAGAACAGGCACATAAATAATCACTCCCAAAGGAGCCAACAGCCAACAAAACCGCCATAAAAATCCAAAGCTTTGGATTTGGTTGACTTTGGCTTTGCCTCAGCCGCCTCTCCGCTGCAATGGTTATTGATGAGTTTAAAAGCTCGAGAATTACAGAATGGAGACTAAACACAGAGCTAATTTACACAGGGATATTTAGATTTACTATCATTTTGTGTGAACGGCCTGAAATGGTCTGGGGCATATTCTGCCTGCTGTAATTTCTATTCACTAGTTATGCAATGCATACTAATGACAGTAGTAATTACCTAACTATATTACAAGATATGTGAAAACTTCAGTATTCTGTACCTATATACTATGCACAGAATATTGAGTAACATTTTACTATGTTTGCACTATCTGTACTTGAGTATAGTAGGTGCGTGAAAAATTAATCCGCAATATTTCATATTAAGCAGCCGTACCTTATAGTAAAGACGGGGCTAGTAAGGCCATGTCGCACTGCATTCGTATTCGTGTGCACTGTGCAAGCTGTGGACGAAGATAACATAAGAGAAAGCGAAAATAACTACTAGCAAGTAGCGATAGGATCTTTATCGTACATATTGGAATTGCTATTAAATTAATACTACATTACTTATCGTTAGAAAGCTATTGAAATGGCAATTTAGTTAGTATAGTGCTAAGTTTGGAGCAAATTGATGTGGTAGTGCTGCTGCTCTACGGCTTTGTAATGGAAGCACAATAAACCCTCTGTGAGTGAACCTAAATCAACGTAAAACCTAAGGCAAATGCATACCTACTATAGCATATGTAAATGTAGCAGAAATGGCAGTCGTAACATTACACTAAATGCCATGCTAAGGAAAGCTGTAGAATTACTTCCGCTGTCTGAAAACTTGTCGAACATTAGAATGAAGATTAGCACCGGGATTGACTATGCTCCCTTTAATTAGTTAAACTTCAGTTCAATTTAGTCAGTTGCTTCTGGTTTCGTCGAGTTTTCCTCCTTTCGTTTGATTTCATTCCTAATGTGCATAAATTCTATATCAGTATACGCTCGTGCTTTTCGACTACCTAAGGTGTAGCAGTAGGAATATTGAACAGAAATCAGTAGGAGGAATGCATTTTATAGGCCTAGCAGTTTAGAATAATCTGAGCTGTAATTCGATGAAAGTTTGAAATAAGTTTGGTCTGTAGGTAGATAGAACTAGGGATACTATTTATTGTACAGTCAAGTCGATGCCTAGTTAGCGTAGGTGGCCGTATTTTCGTTTATTATCATCATGGTGAAGGTGTGACGAAATCTCCTTAATATTTCGGGTCTTAATAACACATTAAGGACAGTCAAGTGAAAACTAATCGTACATGGGAAAGCTAAATTACAGATTTACGTTTCAGTTGAATCATTGGACTGAATGCAAATTAATTGTTTCGCAGAAAATGGTTAACAATTCTGTAATATTATTTTAATTACATGTCTGCTCTCTAGATTGTTGCCTACTTAATATGGTAGAGGTTCTGACAGATTAGCTGTACTGTAGTTTATATATGGGTAGTTAATTTCGAAACTCTGAAGATGATATTTGATAGTTTTAGTATTTATGTATGTAATCAGTTCTAATGAGTTCTTATTTATGAGCATACCCTTTTCAAAAAAATCATTAATTTAACGAGTTTTCAGAAAGTAGAGCAATTTTATTGTAACATAGAATGAGAATAATTAAATAGAAATGGGGTTTTCTTGTGATCCAGGATACTCCTCCGCAGTTGTTGAAAACATAGATATTCACTGACGTATAATGTGATCCAACTATATCTGCAAGACAATGGAGAACGATAATAAGTTGCCAAATATCATATATTGATACAAGAGAGCTTATAAATGCATATCCAAGATGGAAGTTGTTCGTGGAAAAATGGTTATAGAGAAGGAAGTCATTTTTTGTGAAAGAGAACCGTTTACAGTTGCTTCCGTTGGATCCTGAGAAGTGCAAGCGCAGAGCTATAGAATTTCTCTTATGTAAGATTATTAAGGGATTTCTGTGTACTGAATGAGAAAGGAGGAAAGAAAAGAAAGTTAGAAAGAGAAAGGGCTGTTGATGACATTTTCGCATGCAACGTTTTGTGTATAACCATAACCTAGACATACGATCCTGAAATCATGCACTATGCTAAATCTTAGACAAAAACTCACAGTAAAAAGCTTTGTATTGTGTTATTAGTAGGTATAAAATAATATTATTAGACACAAATACCCAGGGATTACTATTTGGTGAAAATAGAGTTGTAGGAGTTCATATATACGATAAAGTAGATAGATTATTATCATAACTTATATAAAAGTATATTGTGTATTGCATTTATATGTGTATATTCAGTGTAACATCATTAGATGCATGTGTTCTCCATGTGAAGCCAGCAGGACAGATGTTTCAGGGCAAATGAACATTTTTGTAAGCAAAATTAAAGTTGGTGAACAGGAGAATTTTACCTTCTCCCAATTTTCGTCTGATTTGATTTGGAGTTGAATGAAGCATTCAAAGACTATCCTCATTGAATCGTTGGCGTCCATATGGCCTTTTATATGTACATGTTTGAATAGATGCAGTAGTCTACTTAGAAAACTTCTGTTGAATTAGCGTCCCCTGGCTTGTAATTACTGTTTCTGAGAGTGAACCGTATTTCGGGTAGGATTCCAAAGCCCGGCTTTATGCCCAGTGAACACGGTTAATAATCTACATTGTTCCTACCCTATAAATATAGTAACAGAACGTAACTTGAGTTTACCTGCATTACATTTTGTGAATGTTTCCTTCTCACGATCTGCACGAGTTGGTTAGAAACATTGAAAATGCTTGAAAATAAAAATAAACTGCTTTTGGCCTTTGAGGCAGGAGAGCAAACGTGAAAAGTTTTAGTTGCCTTTCTTGATTCTCGAATTATTTTATTGGTAATAGTGTAATGGGTAATACGTTTGATTAAAGTCGCCGCACCTTTTCCTCGATTATTACCCTGTTTTCAGAATATAACGTTATCTATGCATGAATCGCTAGTATTGCTTTGTTAGTAATATCGCTTAATAACAGGTTTGCTTCACTTCCTTTGTTATCGGACTGGAAATGCAGAAATTCTATCCAACTGCTTTTGCGTATAATTTTAGTTGCCCACTCAGTGCATGCATGTAGAATCCAATTGTACATTTAATGTTGCATGAAAGGAATTTACAAACATCCTCTATAATTTCTGCAGAACGCGCAGCGGAGAAAACATAATAATTCTTTCCTTACGTACATTTGCTATGAATACTATATACTTACTCATATACGACTGCTGTTTGTCTATGTTTAGACAAATTGCATTAGCTAGTAGTATTTCAGGTATTTAAGTGGATTTAATTCCTTGTGATGGGATGTTGTTAATGAATTCAACAGTCTGAAACAATATACACCACACCGATGCATTTTGCATGCTCAGAATCGTAACCAAAATGACTTCACTGACAAAATTTCAATGTGAGTATTTATTGTGGCAAATACATTAAATCTTTCACTAAGCACAGTTTATTACTATTCCCTTTAGTGTGTGTAAGTAAAAGGTGGAACTGATATTTTCATATTATTTGAGTTTATCCGTACTTGAGTTTGTTCAGCCAGTGCTGTCTGCTCTGGGGTTCTAAAACAACAAGTTTAGCAGACTCTGCTGACAACTTAATGTTTTTCTTCTGTAAGTCTGTGGTAGTCGTATATTTTCTTAATGTAACTAAAACATAACACATTACAGCGCGTAAGTGCCGTACTGTCATGTACAATGGTTCTTGCACGTATGTGTAGTGTTTCAGTGTGTATGAACATCCTAACTACATCACCAGTACATTTCGGAAGAACCACATTGTTTAGTGCTTCAGTGTCAATGGACGATACTGATATATACTCTATTCCCTACTAAATATTTACTATCTATGTAGTATAAGTATTCTGGTGTAATCCTTTAACATTCCTAAGTTGGTGAATTCCTTGTTCACACATAAGTTATTGCATAATATATTTATCTTTGTTCTTATCTCAGAGTATTCTTGACTTATGGGGTTTAGTGCTCTGGTTTTCTATTGTTCCTTCAAAAGCGAAGTTCACTGCTCTTTTTCGATTATTTTAAGTAACATCATCGTTATTGTTATTTTGTGGCCAGCATGTTGAGATTTATCTCATGTCCAATAATTTAAGGGAGAAGATAAATTGAGGCTAAAACTTGTATCGTAAGAACGTGTATAATTCAATGAGCACTGTCGGCCACGTCCTATATATTTACTTTATTTACTGGCTGTGTGATTTGTTATATATCTCTAAATTAAGATAGTCCGTTTCAAGCCTTTTTGTTGTTGAAGGATGTAAACGTAAGGTTAGTGGTAGCGGAGAAAGCAGGAGAAAGCTAAATTGTTGCTACAATTAACAGACAGTCTCTTGTATTCAGTGCAGGATTCGTCTTTCGTAATGGTCAATTTCTTACTGTGTACATTTCTATGTAAATAACAATAAACTGAATTAGGTATCACTAATTATTTCATTAGTAAATCACGCAGATTAAACTTACATGTGCATTGCTGCACAGTGTGCTATGACTAATGTATATAGCTAAGTTGTCTATAGACCCTGCCATGTACAGGTACCTCTATTAGGTATGAGAATTCAACTACTTGTCTTGTAAGACAAGGAAAGAAATTAGCTGCATGAAAAGTTTGTGTCTGCTCTTCGCCCGCACCGCACAGCACGTATCTGTAGATAACTGTATCTTATTAAATTAAACACAGAGGAAAGAGATTGTCCCACGGGTAATTCATTTTACTCGCTACGTCGTCCACGTCCTTCCTCCTTCTTCCCTTAAGTAATCAACAACATCTATTCCATAAGCACTACAGACTACCTCTCATGAAGGCAGACAACCTGACACCAAAATTTCTAAAACCGAAAATAATCCTGCGTAAAAATATTCAGAAGCTTAATTAATAATATTCAAATTTTTAGTAAATTTATTCATTATCAAATTAAAGTTTTAACAAAATTTTAGGCGATAGTAGATTTGCAAAGGCTCGTAAGACCATATCTATCTTCCTGGGTATAAGAATTAATAATAAAAACTATCAAAACACAGTCTTTGCTTCGGATAGTCGGTGATCTGTACAGTTTCTCGCTGAAATATATAAATTTTTACATTGCAAATTGCATACATGCTATTTACTATGTAGACATTTAAAATACAGTCGTTAAGTAAAAGGAGGATGTCGAATGTTGGAGTATATCGCGTGGTTAGGTTACTTTTAAATGTGGAAATGGTGATATAAATTTTCAATAGCTTATGTACGAAATTACAATACAATATGTTGCAACCAACAACCAATTTTCTTATGACAACTTCAAATGAAACTTTCACCACACCAAAATTTCTTTTGCGATGGTTAAAATTTTGGTGAAAGGTCGTTGAAAGTTTCATCTAAAGTTTGATAACACAGTCACTGATCCATGAGTAATGGTCTGCTAACTTGCTTTGTGACATTTTTGAATAAATATTTGATTTCCCTTGCCCTTTGAGTCAAGGTTGAAATAGATATGATTGATATCGATTCACAGCAATGATTTGAGCCCTGTGAAGATAAGTATAAATCTAAATATTTGACATCGCGACTCATTTCAGTAATTGTGACCTTGCTTCTCTTTGTGCCCAACCTTCGTAGGTTGTTTCATCCCACTTCCCTTTTACAAG
>JABASH010000861.1:0-32358 GCA_019776445.1 Tomocerus maximus | reverse complement strand
TAAGTCTGTGTAAAGTAAATAGATGTGACCTTTAATATTACCTACCACAACAATTCAATTAGGTTATTAATGACTTAATGCAGATTAATATCTCCATATAACATTTACTTTACAAAGGATCCATAGCATCTTTTAAAAATGTCTAGTATACATCGAAAGTAGGGTAGGATGAGTTAAAAAGATATTTTTGTATTATTGGATAAGATAGATTACATTTATCAACATCAAATAAAAATATCAGAGTTCAATATATCAACAAACAAGTACAGAGTAGTTAACTCACTGGTTTGGTCTGCCTACTGCGTCCAAAATTGTATTAGTACATAGCATACGTATCCTAAACGAGGTATATTATTTTTATTGCACATAGTAAACATATAAGTATATAGGGTGAACATGGGTTATAGCCTAATATGATTAAGTCTGCAAATGTGTTTAGTTGATTCATTCTAATAAAAAGGCATTTGTATGTTCTCGAATCCAATCCGACACGGAGAGATAGGATAGTAGGGGTATAGGGCGAAGGATTGTGGACATGAACATTCACATCGCAAATCCAAATACACTTTCTCAGGTTAAAATTGATCGCAGTCATAAATAATACATAAAGGGCATCAAATCAGAAAAAGAGACACAGCTGGAAAACCATAGGAGGAATATCTCTGTTTCAGTAATAAAGTCTATGGAAAATTCCACTCCAGTTTCTATAGCAGCATTACACGGTAAGGGAATTCTACTCTACTTTCGTCTATCCTATAATTCTCATGACCTTATTTGGATTGTCATGTCTGTGCACTAGTTAAGTAGGTATATATTATGTGAGTAGGAGGGTAGACGTAAATACTCCTTCGTTCGTTACGTTTACGTTAGTTACTTTGTTGTATAATAGAGTTTACGCTTTGGTTACTCAGTTAAATACATTTACATTGATCAAGTCTCGTTTAGTCAAGTCAGAAACCAAAACTGAAACCGCTGAAGCACTCATAACATTAAACGGCTCACATGAAGCCTTCATTACCAATTTTACAAAAGATGACCTCCTGATGATATAATATTATTTCTATATCCGGCAATCCCTAAAGCATCATTTTAGTATTTTACTATTGCCCTGTGGAATTGTATGGTTACTTAAATGCTATATTATGTTCTGAAATGCCGGGTCCAAATAAGATATAGAAAAGTAACATTGGCATGTATACTAACGCTGTATGTGACTGGTAAAAGCATGACCTGAGTGTATTCTGTGACATGCTATGTTTCTATTACTCTCATCGCCTGTAAACTTTCTATCTAATTGAATCGTGATAATTGAATGACATAATTATGTGCTGATTGTGAGTCAAGTTGTAAAACGAATGGGCTAGGAAGTTCCTGGTACCAAAACTCTAAGGATTAACTAACTAATGCAAGTCAATTCAAATAGATTAACGGTTATGGCAAACGTTATAATTAGTCACACAACTTTCAACTCCAGGAGAATATTGATGTTCTATTTATAACAATATTTCACTCGAAGCATTTGTCATCACGCACTAATACTTCTAGTAAAGTATACCTATTGAAACTCATTTTATGTAGAATAGCGAACTCACCTCGGAGTAGGCCCATTCGGGGTTGATATCCACAATTGTATTCTTTTCACTCGTCCCCATTAGTACTCCATGATTATGTTGATCGAGATCATTGGAAAGGTCAGCTAGTATATCGAAAGCATCCAGATTCACAAAGACATCATCCGCAGACGGAGACATAGGTTCCAAGTCCACAGCTGCATCCACCATGTTCATATTTGCAGAAAGAGTTTGTTGGATATCCTCATGAGACATATCTAACGTTTCCTGATGAAAAAATTGTTGTGGATGATGTTGCTGTTGTTGCTGATGCTGCTGTTGTTGCTGCTGCTCAGATGAAGACTGACTTGAATGATGACTACTGCTATGGCTCTGACTGTTGTGGTTAGGACCACCTCCATGGTGAACAACATGTTGAGGTGGTTGTTGTTGAGGCTGCTGATGTTGATGCGTATGTTGCTGGTGATGTGCATGATGCTGTTGAATTGACTGAGACTGAGACACTTTCGTAGCTAATGCTGCTGCAAAATGTTGCTGTTGATGTTGAGAATGGTGGATGAAAAGAGTTTGATTTGAATTGGAAATCGTTGCCGTTGCTGTTCCATTCGATGTCTCACTGCTATTCACATTGACATTCACATTCGCGTTCTGAATGTCCATTAGAGACGCTGCTAAGGTTGATGTCACTGTCGTACTATTGCTGAAAAGACAAATGAGACATTATTATACTTTTAAATATCAAAGTACCTAATAGTTTTCCACATTAAATCTCCGGATAAAAACGGTTTAATGTCATTCTATCGTTTCGTCAATTAAAAAAGTGTCTATTTCAACGGTTTGTTAAGGTAAAATTAATTTTCTACTCTTAACAACGGTAAAAATTATTTTCTGTTCCAAATTTTCAGTAAAAGAGTATCATTTTCTTTTCTTAGAAATGAGAACAAAGCAGAAGAGAACAAAGAATGAAAACTGAACAATTCTGTTCCGAAGAAATTGAAAAGAGAAAACAAAGGAAAATTAATTTGAGAAGTGATGAAAAGAACTTACTTAATGTTTTGAACTGTGGTAAGAGCAGAAGTGTGATGTTGATGTTGAGTTTGTGCGGAGGCAGTGACTGTCGTTGTTTGCGAGGCAGCAGCTGCTGCAGCGGCGGCAGCGGCGGCCGCAGCAGCAGCAGCAGCCGGTTTACCATTAAGAATGATAAGTCCTCCGGCAGTTTGAAACTGTGACAAATTAAGAACAAAAGGTCTCTCAGGTCCCGTTCCACTCGTTCCTGCATTTAAATTCATAGTGGCCAATCTGGTGCTCTGTGTATGCTGTTGATGGTTATCAACGGAGTTATTAGTGCCCGTTCCTGTCGACACGATCCCTGTTGTTGACACAGTTCCTCCCACACTGCCTCCATTAGTTGACGTAGACACAGAGACGGACGTCGAGGACGTGTTCGAAGGAATGTTGGGAATCTGAACCAAAGATGAGGTCGACGAGGAGGAGGAGAGTCTTGCCACGGCTCCAACTGTCGATGTCGCTCCACTCAAATTTCCATTCACATTCACCAGCGCCCCGTTGTTGGGATTTGTATTAGAATTGTTGGCAGAGACGGAGACAGAGACAGGGACCAAAGAATCCGAAGAAGTCGGCACACTTTGTCGAGCCAGTCTCTGCTTTTCCATCAATTGCAAGACGATCGCTTCCACCGTTTCCGCAGTCTGTATTTTTCACAAAAAAAGCTAATAAAATACTCTGCCTGTAGATTTCCCTTTTTTCGCACACATACGGACACCATCAACCACGAAACGGACTACTATACATACATGCCCATGCCATTACCAGCCTGCCGCTGCCAACCAAACGATAAGTCCAACCATTCTCTGTTCAATAATGCTAAATTCGATCTACAGATATCCTAAAATGTATACTAACTGTACAAAATCCACAATTTTCCAACATCTATACACATTGTTTCGTACTATTATATCCAAAACGTGTGGTCCAGTAGTTGTGGTTTTTCCAATCCCTGTACACAGATACATGCATTATGTTGGTACTTTGTCGTACAGCGACCTTAAGTGTGCACGAGAATATTGATATGCAAAGTATACCTATAAAATCAAGTATCGTAATAGTAGGTACACGTATCTCTATTACCATCAACGACCACGCAATGCAATTCGAACCACACCGACATACATACATAGATGTGTGCAAGTGAAAACCTTTAGATCGGAAAGAGAGTGAAAAAAGGAGAAAGCCAGTGTTTTTACCGTTTCACCCTATATACATACATAGAATACACTTAAGCAAAATAAAATTCTTTTTGCTCAACGAGAAAACACTACGAGCTACATACTTTTCAAGTCCTTCTCATCCTCTAAGCTATTTCCACATTTTCTTTTCAATTCTCTGCACTCTGTTATGTTTTTCTTTACACCATTTTGTCTCTCCGTTCCTATTCTTCCTATCATCTTTACAATCGCGCTTTTCTCCATTTCTATTTCCAACCTTTCGTTCATTTCCTTATTCCTTCCCCACCGGAAATCCGCACACTATCGCATCCTAATTTTCTCAACCTGACAATCACATCACATCTACCCTTTCCCTAGATTACCAGTAGCACAGAATATTTCAATCTCATCCGTTCTACACATCCTTGATATTCCCGTTACTGCTATACATAAAATTTCTGTGTATGCACAACACAAGTATCAACAAACGAATCAATTCCTATCAACCAGAAACTCCATTCTTCCCCTGTTTACCTACCAGCTCTCTCCAAACACATCCCATACCACTCACTACGCAAAACACACACCACTCACTCTCATCAATGAGCGAATATTTAACTCTTTCAACACTTAAGCATAACTATACAGACTATACCCGACACACAATCAATGTACAAATATAAACACCATTAGCAAAACTACATAGAATACAGACTTTCAACCAAAAATGCATTTTCATGCTATCTACTCCCTACATATTTATTACTTGTAGTTCAACCAATTTCCAACCAAGCTTTCGAATATGTATTTTCGTTCCGGATTTCATTTGCATACAGCATTGTAACAGCAGCGTGGTATTCAGTACGAGACGAATTTAGAACACGCATATACGAAACACATACTAGGAAGTAAAAACAACTTAATCATCCTATTACCATTATTAGTAAGCTTCAAAAACGAAATTAAATTAGCAACAATGCACTTATCAGATCACTCAATAAAATAATTTTCTAGCCAATTCACCACTACCACATTGAAAAGAAACCATAAGAACATTTTTTAGACTGGCCTAATGAAATTGGTTACATCAGCACTCAGCTCAGCACTAATCAAAATGCGGAGGCCAATTGCAAGTTAAATACTAATACTTTTAATTCCTCCATTTAAGTAATTGCAGATTCTTTAAAAAACGAAGTACAAATCTAAAGTTAATTTTAACAATTTTGACAAAACTCATTGACCTTGTTGTTTCAAACATCAAAACATCTGTAGAAAAAGATTCAGTTAGGAAATATTAAAAATAAATACACTGCTGTTTCAAATACCTATAATCCTTTTTCTATCTAAAAAGTGAACATCACATAAGATAACACCACACCTTCTAAGTATCTATTACTGTTTGTGCTCGACCATGATCATCTGGTGATATGAGCTGAACTGATGTGAAGTTTAAGAGAAAACAGGAAATGATACCTAATGTCGATTCACATAACAGACAGGGCCACATTTGTTCGTTTCCTCCATTCTACGACCTCAACCATATCATTTAATTCTACATTCTCTCAACATTCCCATTCCAATCCCTCAGAGAAGTCAAGTCTGGTTTGCTTTGCTCCAGAGTCTAAAGTTGGTGTATACTTCTGGAAGTACTACTAAGAGTATAGCTCAGTAAATAGTGTCTACCTCTGTTCTCTCCATTACAAATCAAACCATAGTAAACTTAACCTTAGTAGAACATAGATACATACGTCAGTAGTAGTAAACTATGCCAAAGAAAGGAAAGCAAGTAGTAACTAGAGCCATGAAGGAGCACAGCAAAGGCCAAACGAATCCGAGGAGACTACCTCATAGATCTCAGCTCTTGCCACAACTTCCAGATTTCCAAACCAATGCTGCCATATGGCAACTATATGTGTATAGTACTTAAGTGAGCAGTGTACATAATATAAGTAATTAGTTTAGTTCTATTCTCTCCAGATTTCATTGTCTGCTGGTTTGCTTTGCTAGTATTTATATGAGTTGACTTGATCTGAATGACTACTCCTGCTCTATGAGTTCAGCTAGAGACTTAATGTATCTACAAACGTTATGAAATAGCTCCCAATTCCCTACTACAACAATCTGTTTTACTGTACATACTGTTTACTAAATTTCATAGCAAATGTGTACCTATGCGTATGTATGTAGTATTTCCATTTTAATTTTGCATACATTGCCATGCTACTAGTATCTAATCCTAATATTGAACCCATTTTAGTGTTATGCTAGGAGAGAAACTAAGCATTAGCCATAGGTAGGAAACTTTTCACGGTGAATAAATAGGGGAATACAGATGGGATTATTGTATTATGACATGACTGTGCAGAGCCCAATGTCTGCCTCCTTCAATTCACGACTCCTACAATAATACAGAAATACAATGCACTAGACTAAGCTTTAACTTAGGCACTTAAGAATTAAAAGTGCATTAGAGCATTTGGGAAATGAACAAACAGGGAGGAGAAAGCGAGAGAAAGTTTAAAACCATAATTGCAAGAAAGAGGGAGAGTAAAGGGAGTGAGTGAATTCATTTGATGGGGAAAGCATCCAGGCAGTCGAGCTGAATGAATGACTGAGTAGAATTTAACACTTTGACCGTGCGACTCGGATACTTCTATAAAATTCTCATCTTCTTACAATTGCATTAGTATCTGCACACAGTTTAGCACTAAGAATCCATTGTTGCCTTCTCCATATCACACACACACCATACCTTCGAGTGAATGTAGGTCGGGAAGGAAACGATAATTCTGCTATGGCTAATGCTTCTGTGTTAATAGATATAGTAGACAAGACAGGACAGATTGTGACCTTCTCTGTCGTCTTATGCTCTCTAAATATATAGCTACATGTACTACTCAGTGCATTAATGCCACGACATGCCAGTCTGTCACTATCCTTTTATTTGTCTCTATTGTACTCCTTGCGTTGGAATTGCGAAAAAGTTGAGAACAAGGAGGAAGGTGAAACTGCCACAGGAAATTGGTCCATTACGCTCTTCTTGTCTCTTTTCGTGAACAGAGTAAAGTGGAAGGAAATGTATCTGTACTCTTCTGCTACAGAGATAGGACACAGTTGATCCTTACATAAGTAGATATGTACAATATATCTACAGAGAAACTACTCTCCCATATAATACGTCTTAAGCTCTCTACATACAACCTTTGAATCCTTCAGTTAACTTACATCATGTACAAATGCATATGCTACCAAGGATAAAATAATAATATGAGTCTTATGTACTACTACTTACAACAAGTTATATAATAATATAATTTAGAGTCCTAGTATAATACTATCTTTTCCACATGAAGACCATCTAATAAGGTATTAAAGCAGTAACGTAGTAGATCCGTCTTTTAAACGTAATATTAGCTAAGTGCAAAAAAGTAACATAATATATATGTGTGTGTAGTTAATATATTTTAGTACAGTGGACAGAGTAGTATATAGAAGAAAATGAGAAAAGTCTGTCGGTTAAGGGAAAATATGTTTTGGGAGAGAAATAGTCGTGCGTCTCTGTCTGTAGATAAGAGAGTAATGTCTATCAGTAGAGACAGATGTATGTAGTTAGGTACTAAGTAAGGTGGGGGAAAGCGACTCGTCTTCCTCTTGTCTAAATCCACATGTGTGTGTTGCCTATTGGCAAGGGAAGATAGAAGCATCGTGTGCTTATGTCTGCTCTACACTCCACTTCCACGAACCTAAGGTACTCAACTGAACAGAAATGAACTGACTGTGAGAATCGAGTTTGAGATTCGGAGCGGAGACAGAAAGAGAAACAAGAGCTGAGCTGAACACAGTCAGTCAGTTGAGTAGTGTCGTATTATTCGTAATAAAGCTTCCTATTTAGCCTCCAGATAATTTATGCTGTGCCCAACCAGAGTACGAAAGTGAAAGTGGTTTATCCTTTCTCTCCTTTCCCCTCATGCTTTCTCTAATGCTTCGTTAAACTATATATTTCACATTGCAATAATATACGACTCTTTCTATCTCTCGTCTGACCTGAGATTACAAAGATGTATACTTTCCACAAAATTAAGTAGGTATACCTACAACAAAGTTAAACCTACACTTTACAATATTAGTAGTGCACACATAAAAAGACACTACAGAATCATACAATATTGATAGGGGACATTATTTGATTAACTAACCAGGTGTGTGGGCTAAATACTTTTTAATTTATCAAAAATCCAATTTTCTTCCTTTGGAGTGACAAATGCGTTTTCTGTGTCAGATAAGAGATTTGGTGGAATACAATCACTTTATTAGCTAATATACTAGAAAGTTTTGTAGTACATAATGCCTTTTTGTAAGGGAGTCTGGCTGGAACAGTACAAGAGCTTTAACAAAGAGTAAGTAGTTGGATGTAGTAGATCTAGGGGAATTCGGAATGGAAGAACGGAGACATGGGAGGGTGGACTATACATGAACATGTACAGGGCCTTTGACTTCCTGATTTTTAATTTTTGATATGGGACTCAATAAAAACATTTTTAAAACCTGTTTTGGTGCAAATTTTTTTCTCTTTCGAATGGTGGCCACTTTATTTCCGTAGCATCCTCTGCTTAGGAGCTAGAGAGCCTAGACCTTCGGGACATATATATGGCTAGCCCTGTACATGTAAGTATACATGAATGGATGCATGGGAGGGTGTATATAAGATGAGAGAAACAGAGTCGAGAATAAACGAGTAGTGACACAACAGTCAAGTTTATTCAGAAGAAAAGGATAGGAAAGCTCGGAACAGGACATCTCTTCCAAGTAAATTGTAACTACTTTAAGTAAATATAGTACGAAAAGTGTATAGTTAGCTACTTGCGTTTGATTATACAAAACACACAAAGGTATACATCAGAATGAATTAAATTTATTCTCCGTACTCCAGTAGTGCATCTATGTAGTTCTTGTAAATCAGTTTATGCAATTGTAACTAAAGTGAAATGAATACTAGGTACCCTAAGCTCTGCTAAGCTAAGTTAGTCGAGGAGAAGATAACAAAATAAAACAAAATGCACGGTACACAAAGAATAATAGAATGGCACGGCCCACTCTGTATATTTATACAATGGAGAGCAAGACAACAAAACATAACAGTAAGTAGTATGTATGCCGAGATAAAATAAAATCAACAAATTATACTTGCATGTCGCAAAGAGGGAAGTAGCGTACATCCGGCCTATTAGGACTAGAGCTATAAATTCTCGACGACGATAGATGGGTAGTAGACTAAAACTGGGAATTGAATTATTATGTATACGTATTTC
The DNA here is from genome assembly GCA_019776445.1 of Tomocerus maximus. Taxonomy (NCBI): domain Eukaryota; kingdom Metazoa; phylum Arthropoda; class Collembola; order Entomobryomorpha; family Tomoceridae; genus Tomocerus; species Tomocerus maximus. The sequence goes on along the minus strand of JABASH010000861.1, from coordinate 23,253 downwards.
GGAATCCTCTTCCTTTTCTTACTTTTCTTTTCATACATTTACTATAAGTAGTCAACATAATAGGCAGCAGTGACAGAAGAGCAGAGAGTCACAACTCAAGTCAAGTCACTTTGAGAAAGCATCCCTTGGCTTCGCTTGCTTTACCATGTATCTCTCTCAGTTTTACTTATTTGGAATTTGGCATCTCTTGCCAAGACAGCCTAGCCCCATTTTATATATACACATAAATACTTCCTACCACGTACAGATATTAAACAGATAAATATAGAGATACGGACATAACTGTATATTGCCCACCACCACTACATACTACTTACTATTTAGGTATACAGAGACATACTTCCTTCTCTCTATATTTCATCTTCATCAGTAGGCAAGTGATTCAAAGTCTCTGTGAGATGGAAACTTGTAACAGAAGAGATCAAAGTCGTAAATTCCAAAAGCATGAATATGAATATGAGCCAAGTCAGTCAGCCGCTCAAGCTGCTCCTCACAAATGTGAGAAAACTCACTCAACCAGCTCACAGCAAAGTGAATGTTGGTGTTGCTTTAGTAAATATTAGAACCTGTCTAGAGCTATGCACTGTAGATAATTTCCTTGGAAAAGGTATCTACGCAATACAAATTCTCTAAATTATATGCAAATATATATCACCAAAAACATAATACTACTAGCCTTTTCGTTAAGATATAATATTATATCCGATTTAACATTCTACACATTTTATGGTGAAGAATCAAATATAAACCGCTGTCTAAGTGCATACTAATTCCATGTAAAATGAAAGCAATCAGGTTGGGAAGCTTTTTGGGGAATGAGCAAACAATTGGATTGCTACAATAAAATGATCATAATATTGTAAGTTGTGGATGTAGTTACCATAAAAGAGAACGAGAAAAAGAATTGTGAAAACAATTTTATGGAGACCTTAGTTTTCCTTTTACAAAGTAAATCAAACCAGAAGACCACAACAAAATTCTAAACTGAGAGAGTGGATGGAGAAAATCGTACTTATGAGGAATAGTAAGTAGCCTTGTGCTCAATGAGCGAGTCAGTTCTTAATTTCGAGTGCTATTGGAATGGAACGGATTACATTGATATAAAAGGAGAAAACAGTTGTACAGACTGTGTACATTGGTTCCTTATAAATGTACATACATCCACACACATAGAACATGCCAACGAATGGGATTTTCAGAATAATATACAATACCCAGTGGGTACCTACCTACAGTTTCAAACGCTCCCCTTTCTTCCGCTCTTCTTTTTATAAGCATTTGCAAAAAAGAGAGTTGCAGTGTAGAGATAACATTTCTTGTGATGTGTCTGCTATATTACTTATATACATAGCCTATACTATATTAGAGAGGAGAAAGTTTAGTGAAGCTTTAGTTGAGTATGGTTTCCTCGTTTTTGGTTTGGCTCTTTCCATTACAACAAAATACAAAAGAAAGAGAGAAACTTAAGACATAAGAGAAATATGCGCCACAAAACTATTTCATTTCGTTTCATTGTCTAGACAAAGACAAATTAAAAGTCAGGTCAGGTAGGCCAATATTTTCTATTCGTAGGCGTGGACAGGAATGGCTTCTGGCAGCGGCAACAGTGGCACAAGCACAAGGCGTAGTTCCTGATTAAATGCTAAATCTAAATCTAACCCCTAACTCCTGTGGAAGTTTGAGCAGAGAAGCAGCATCTTAAGCTCCTCTGTCCTCTCCCTATGCAACATTTCATTCTATACATACCCAAAAGTAATAATACAAATACGCATCCTCTAGCGTAAATACTCGCTCACGACATAACAATATAAATAGGTACATAGTAGACACATGTATTTTGTAGCACAATGTTTTCCATAATGAAACAACACTAATGTACATAATATATACTGCAGAGAAACGGCCATAAAATATACACAATAGATCACAGCAGTTTTAGATTACAGTTAAAGCTCCTCACACAACATAACGACATACACAACAACCCCGGATATACTTAACATTAGTACTTTCCCTACACCGAGCCTCACATAAAATGATACTTGGAAAATAAATAGACGGCAGGTGCCTTTTCCTCCTATCCACATTTACTTTATAACATTACACGGGAATAGGTAGTCCGTCTACGTCTACTTAAGCCAGATGAGTGTATTTAAGCACTAGAAAGAGAAAGGAGTTGAATCGAGTAGTCTTGACTTACCGATAGCTCCAGCTCGTTATTGAGATCAGGCTCTTCTTCACTGAAAACTGGATCAAACACAAAACGAGTATATATTTTATTAGACACATAAATTCTCATACGGGTCGGTTAGAAAATAAAGTCAAAGCTTCCTCCTCCTCCTGTGTGTATGTGTAGTGAGTAAGTATGTTGTAATGTTTTACTAATGTACGTTTACCATTCTACTTATTCCGTCTAAATGTGTAAGGTAGCAATACAAAACGTCTTCGCGTTCCGAACTAATATCTGTATATAGACACGGTAAATATACTATACATAGATTCTTAAATATTCTTTTACTATTCTAATTCTGAAGCACCTCTCCATATGGGGAAGTTGAAACGAGATTATAAGATGCAGTTGTAAATGCAAAGTATGCACATATTACATTATGCACAATGTGTAGGTAATCTGTAGCTAGGATCGTCTCATCCCATCTTTATCTGTGGTGATTTTCCGTTTCTCAATTTAGACTAGGTTGTATAGGTAGCTATGGACTGTAGTATGTAGGGCAGTGTATATGATTGTCTTGCATTGTGGTACATATTATTGCAATGTCCTCTCGCTTTCCCTCAAGTTTCAGTGTCATTGCTTTTGATGGTCGTCAGTTGCAAGAGTCTCGCTCTCATGTGAATGTGAGAATCGAGTGGGAAACTGAAGGGAAAAATAAGAACCATACAATAAAGTAACAGAAATAAAAGGAAGGGCACATGGTTGGGTTGGAAATAGGACATCTAAGATTGGTAGCTACAGATACAACAATAAAGAAGTAGATGCTAACTTGGGCCACTCTCCCGCTTCTTCCCTCTTTTCCGCTTTCCGAATAAATGTATTGTAGCGGTTTAGCTACTCTATTCGATGGTCTCTTTTTGGTACGATTCCCAAAACGGGAGAAGAGGATCACTATATATCTGCTCTGAAGTGAAACTGCCCGGCCTGTCTTTGCCCAATGTCATGTTCCCTCTCTCTTCCACTCTCACTTCTTTTATATTACATCCTGTCTCCATTCCATATGTGATAGTTACTTTAGTTACCTAATAAAACTAGAACACTTTTACTTCTACTACCACTAATACATAACTACTCCTACATACATATATCTCTCTGTTACTACTACTTATTCCTCGATAGAGTACCTAAACCCAAAAGGAGGACTAGGTCGTCGTCGGAATTCGGATTCTGTCGATTTCCTCTTTTCTTCCTCCGTATGGCTTAGCACCCGACGGATCCACTCGACAAACTAAGATGAATAGTGAGAAAGAACATTTATTCTGACGGCATGAATGCATCAGGATTTTTTAACATGAATTACTTGCTCTATACATCCCACAAACTAAAGCGATTGTAGAAATAGATATTATTCCTAATCCACATTGCGAATAAGTTTTATGCAAATCAATTCGGGGCCGAACCATAGAAAATGTAACAAAATTTAATACATCTATCAGTTCTGTAGGTAATGCCATCTTGTATCGTAATCATAATATTATTAATTGGAATAGACAATATCCACAAATGAGTCTTGCTAACAAATCAAGCCCGAAGGCATTAACTACTATTAAGTATCTACTACGAAATTCACTGACTGCCTCCTATAAACTGTAAGAATTTGTTTCTACAACTGTCAAGTTAGATTTTGTAAGCAATTTACATTTTTTGTGACAAAAAATCAGTAATTGCACAGAAACTACTGGAGATTGTCACTTTCATGATTTGGAGGGGGAAGAGAGTTTTATTGTTGCACTGATTGTGGGTATACATAGTTTGACATTGACGGTAATGTGACAATCCAATTTGATGTGATTTGAATACATGGGAGTGTCACTACTACACACATGCACTTTATGGAGTAAGAGAAATGACAGTGAATCCATTAGGCCGTCATTAAATAAGTATTATATATAAGTGTAGACACCCTGCCACGTCCCCCAATCCTCTTGACAGAAAAATTATGCTGTAGTATAATTGATTACAGAAAATTATAATGATATTAGGAATATTAGCTGGGGGTTGACTGTTTTATTTGCAGTCAATTTGTCGAGGTCCCTATGATTAATATAAATATGAATTTACAGAGCCGAGCCTATATTGTGTTGAATGTATGAGTGAGGATTGTGTAGTGAATTTGTGACAAGGAGGAGGGAGAAGTGTATGTAAGTGAGAGCGTATTCATCGTAGCTGTCATGGTGGAATCAACTAGGGAGAAAATGTAAAAAAGCAAAACTTACACATAGGCTTCAATTGTGAGATCAATTCATCCTTGGTCCATTCTTTCTTGTCACCCCACATGGACACGTTCGATGTGATGATCAATTTATTATCGTCTGGGTAGGGTACGTTCAAATAATGGACTAGAACAATGTCCGGATTCTGAAAAGCCCATTCCCAAAAGTCAATCCATGTCATTAGTTACTTTGCATAGTTGGGTACATCACTTACACTCTATGAATAGACGGATAGTTATATTTTATATTGTGCAAAGTAGAGTTAGGCCAGAAGGTATTGTAGTAGTAGTCTTAGTAGTGCAATTGCTGTGATATGGTATTTCAATTCCTGCATTACTATTACTTACACTTACTCCAGGACTGGCGTGACTTTCCATGGCAGACAAGATTTCATTGTCCTATAAATGTACCATAACCTTCATTTATCTATGTAGTTTAGCTCTTTAGCTAGCCGGCGGGACCTTAAATACATAGGAAATCTAAATGTAGTAGTAAGTATAGACGAGCATCATCCATTCACCAATTCATTCGAATTCGGAGTCAGATCAAGTCGACATTGAGAAAACGCATTGGTCCCATGTACTCCATCCCTTCGCTCATGTCTTGACTGCTTTTTAGTCATCCGTGCTAGAGATATAAAGAGGGCAAACGGGAAGTACACACACATACACACGGACGACAGGCCTGAATGAAATGCTACCCCATAGAGATGAAATCTACTTACATACTATTACGTAGTACATGGCAAAGAGAATAATAAAGGGTGCTGTCTCTTTCTATGTGTACTAAAGCACACCAAACTACCTCATATGTAAGTAAAGTACATAGAAACGCAAGTCACTCTGTATGAATCAAAGTATGAATGCCGTATGTATGTGTCTATAGCCCAGGAGTGGCTATGATGGAGCCATTCCATTCACTCATGCCCCATTTACCACAAACAACTGTGTGGCTCTTTCTAAAGATTCGCATAACTCAGACTTCCCTTTATGAACCTGCCAAAATACTACCCGACTCTAATATACCATCTTATATTACTAACACCATGTCCCTTACACATCCTCAGACCTAACATTACCTAGTCATACCTATTCCACCCACCCAACTAACCAAGGTATACATTGTCTTCTAAAGAGAATCCCAAAACGTACACAATACTTTTAACTGCTATATGAGCTCTATATCATTACACATTATACCATTACGTCAGTGTAGTGCAATAAAATGCAAACTTATCGAACCCAACAGTAGCCTACTATAAATATTATAGAGTCAGTTAGCATTAGTGGTCCCCATATTTCCACGGAAGTGTCATGTACCCATTTTGTCATGCCTAGTAGTAGTACTCTAATCCGTAGCCTACCTCTATAGTAACTAATCTCTAATGAGTATTTTATATGCGTATAAATTCCAGATGCAATACAATATAATAAGTAGTTGCATAAATTCCTTCAAGTGAACACACTTTGACTACCCTAGGTTGCTAATTTATGACCTGAATCAATATTATGAAAGTAAACTGAATGGAACGGGACTTTTCCCAGCCTCCAAATTAGTAATCCATTGTGGTCTCACAAATTTAACTGAACTGTAATCACATCAGCTACAAGAGTGGCATTATATTATATCCTTTGGATACCTAATACTCCAAATATAGAGTTGAGAGTCAGTTCAGCTCAGTCAGTGAGTGTCTTAACTCTTATACGTACTTAACGCTAGTCTCTTCCGTTCAGCTCAACTAGCTAAAATGAAAGTAGTAGCAGGAGTGAAGTGAGTAGTAGGATCAATGTATATCCATGTATCTATGTACATAGGCTCTCTTCAAGTCGATTGTGAGTGTGACGATAGCGATGAACTAGGGAATGAGTGCTGTGACAGAATTTTAATTAATTCCGACACTTTACATCTAGTCTGACTTGCCCTCACTTCGTAGAGCCTGTTCTACGACTTTCCTCCAACTTGTCCTTCTCTCTCAAGCAACACTCACTTATTAGACCTTCAACCACTCACTACTATATTACTAATATTACATTATTATTAGATCCAGAGGAATATACATAGACTTATACTTTTCACTAAAACCGACTCTCCCATTTCCGACTTGTCTACTCATAACTATACACACTTTACACCAAAGCAGCATTACGCATCCATTTTCACAAAACTCATTCGATTTGAAGAACCAATTACTATTAAACAACTGTATTTAACATTTATCTGGTGTAAATTATAGGCACTATCCTTCAGAAATGTACATTGCTGGATAATGGAATTAAAAATACTGATTAATCTTGATTACTTATTACTAACAGCGAAACTAGCAACCGCTAAATCCAATTTGATCCCAACGGAGTAGCAAAAGCGTTGAAGTAGAAAACGATAGTGTAAGATATCAAATAAAAAATATTGGGATTTTTAAATAATACCGATATTTTCTATCTATCCAGATTGAGAAAGCTATTTCGCTAGCCTCGCTATTACACTCGAATTTTCTAACGACCAACTAAAAATGAGCATATTTAATTAAGCGTGGAATAACATAATTAGTACCGTATATATACCCTCAAATAATATCATGTACTTATAGGGTTCATGTGGAAGTTTAAAAACTTTGCATCACTTAACGAACGATAGGGTTGATACAAACAAATACAAAAACTACAGCGGTATACCTATAGTAGGGGTCTACCTTCATATACCTAGATTAAATACGTATCGATAACTTAACTGATCTTGATTTAGTGAGAATTGTATGCTGTAAGTAATGCTTTGTAGAATAACAAAATTGATTTTAGTAGAGTAGAGAGCATTAAATATATAGTATATAGAGTATTAGTAATATTATTGGAGACAAGTGCGTTAAGGCTCAATCCCGCTATCAACAATCAATTGGCTTGTCCCTGCTCTTAATTTACGGAGACTAATATGGTCAGATTAATAGCTTTCATGCTATCAAATTGATTGCTATTACGAAATTCAATTCAATCTTGAACTCCAATCATCAATATAGAAAATCGACCCGGAGACGGGAGAAGAAGAGTCGACGGAAAGAAAGCAGAGCGGAGTTCACTTCTCTAAAGGGCGGAACTTTCCTTTCCCTCTAATCTACTACATCAACGCATTCCTATTATTGCCACAGCTATTTTCTCTCCTCTTCTTTCACTTTTTTATTTTCTCCGTTTATCCATCCTAATCGAATCTGCTCCTCTGTCCCACACTCCACCACCCATCACAACAGTACATTCTCAGCCTATACGCATTTATTCACTGAATAGTCCTTATTCTTATAAAGATTAAGTAAATCGCAATGCATTTTCTATATCTATCCTAGTTATTGTCATTGCATTTGCAGCAATATTATATGCCCAGTAAACAATTGCAGATGCCAGAGACCTGTCTAAAATAAGGAAGGTTTAGCCAAAGGGTCATGTAGTAGTATTTAGGTTGATAGTAAATGCGATAGGTATTTGTCTGTGCAGAAATGCTGTTTTTGTCCTTGCAGTGCTTTACATTATATTAGCATTAGTATACATTGCAATGCACTTGCAGCATTTATTGTGCTGCATGGGTGGTTAGTCTTAGATGGGCTTAGACCAACAACCCCTCACAATATTCTCAGGACTATCAAATCGCATAGAAATCCCAATCCAATTACGATAAGACCCGTCTTACATTATTATTCCATCCTTACATAATTGGATAGGCCTCACTCACTGTATTTCATTTTAATCTCATGTCTTCTTCCTTTACTCTTAGTAGTACTCTCCAATGTACATGGACGTGCATGATGAATCCCTACCTTCCTTTACTTTCTAAGCAGAAGGAAGACAATGTTGTACTACACACATCTTTATATGTACATATTTACCATCACCAAAGGCCTTTTCATGTCTCCTCTCTTCCTAATGTTTTGTTCAGGCTCAGTGTAAACGCTCTATTGTGGAATTCCCTTGTCTGGCCCAGAAAATTCAGTACTGTCTCACTTGCTCCACAAAAGGAACCACATTATTAAGTATTATAGAAACCCAACGGAGGGTATAACAATAGATATACTTTACAGGCTAGCTTTAGTAAACCAAGTAGAAAATAAGTCCTATTTTTATTTCACAATAAGATGTAGCTAATTTACTTTGGATATATAGCCAGGGACCCAAGGAGTTTAAAGGACATTGCATTAAAGTTAGTAGTAATAGGACGCACTAATATTATGTGTAGCAACTACTATTAACTAGTATAGCTAGTACGTATTGCAATTGCTATGTGTATAAGGATGTCCTAGCATAGAGTATGTACGTAAGTGCTGGGATGCATATAATATACAGAAATACGAGAGGAGAGAGTATTGGAGTATAAAAATGTGAGTACTTGTTCAGCTAACTACTACTAGAGCCACATACTTATTCAGGAGTGTCTTTCTTTTAGTTTGTTCCCGACTCAGCATCTTGTAAATACTCCTCTCTCGCCGTCACCGACACACAAATGTGATTTTCTGTACATTGTCTAATGCCATTTCTTTCCAGTAATTGCACATTTAAAACCATTGTTGTTTCCTAATGACACGACATAGACTAAAATCGACTTGATGTCCCTTGCCTCAACTGCTCTATTATCCTTTAGGGGCAAAAACAACTCTCGACTAGAATATTTTATTTGTATCTGGCGAGTTTCTATAAGGAAACTTTGGCGAGATGAGATTGAGAGTCAAAGGGAAGGCAGGAAGAAATGAAAAATAGTCGAGCCATCCAAAGTGCTCACTAACAAGTAGTAGGGTCGTGCACTAAACCGATGCAATCCATTAAGTGTACGAATGTTCTTTCTTTCCGACTACACTATCCTATCCCCCTTTTGTTCATTCATGAGTGAAAGCCAATAAGGTCGAAAAAAGGGAACAGATGTTAACTTTGTCTACTCTACTTGACTTTACTTGACTTATATAAACTTGTGCATTTAGTGAGTTTAGACATGCGACTCCTTGTCAACTTCCACCAGTACATTTGATTACAGTTTCTCTCAGAAGAACTCATAAAGCCAAATTAAAATGATCCTTTTCTTGCACACTATAAATTTATTACTCTTCATACCATAGTAAATGACGCAGATACTTACACAACTATTACTATATAGAGAAAATTATAAAACTTTCTCAGATCACAATCTCCTCGGGGCAAGTCATTAGTTCATATCAAAACATTTTCAAAGAGCAACTTAAGTCTTTAAATGAACCTTTAAAATAATCCTTTTTCCTGTTCACTTCCCGAACATTACAATAAGCAAAAACTTCCTCCGCCAATGCTTTTCAGATATAATAACTACCAAAACTCCCACTACCTACCTACGTCGTAGTGCTAACTACTATTCGTTACGACGACCTACGAAATTCGACCTACTCGAATTTCACTCAAGACCCGGCTAGATCACCAGATCAAAAGTAGAAATAATATAGCTAATTATTTTCGGTCTTTATGCTCTTGGATTTCCTTCCTCCATTAACGATTCATACCTAATGTAAAATGCAATATGATACACATTCGTCCTTTTAGCTAAGCCCCAACCACATGTATACTCATGTATGATAATTATAGAGTAGTCAGAGACACGACCTCCGTTATCACTCCCATGCATTAAACACAAAATCATAAAGTGCACCACGGACTCTGCCATCATTAATTAAAACGTCTGTAGATTCTCCGATTCTCCCAATGCGTTGTTAACTTTTTCCTACCACTAGTCATTCATCGCCAATTTATATTACTCTTAGTCTTACCTAAAATAAAATTCCATGTCCCCATATAATTATGAGATAAGGCTACTGCTATACCTATAACATATCTCCACCTCCCACTAGCATACTAGTAATAATACATGCGAAAGCTTAGAACATAAATCCAAAAACTGTAGCTGAAAGTTGAAAATTAGGTGTGTTACGATAGCTTGGATAACTTAGAAAGCTTAAAACTCCAAAATATATACTTAACCTTGTAAATCACACACGAATATTGTGTACAAAAATGGACTTATTACATGTGTGGTACTTGACAACAATTTCCTTCTATGCATATAAATTTTAACTGTTTCATCCATATAATAATAAGCGATAGACCTAGTAAAAGGTAACTGAGCTATTATTATTGACCCCTTGAGGCAAAGCGTCAGAAAATCCGTCCGTATAAAATAATTGTAGCCAATCTGTTTCACATTTTAGGAATTTTCCATCCTGACAGGATTTGACAACTTGAGAGTAACCCTGTAATGGTATTTGCAACTCTCGCTCAAAGTTGAAATTTAAACAGAGTACTAATCCAGCCGTTCTCAACTACACTAAATAGTTTCCTGACTACATGTAGAATTACAGATTTCAAAATACCTTTTCAAAGTCATTTTACCGGTTCGGACTGGGCATTCGATACAAATAACCTTAGTGCACGCAATTATTACAGTAATGTAATATCCTTGTGGTTTTGGCTGACTTATATTATTAATACATAAATATGTACATTTAATAATTACGTCTCTTACACGGATGTCTAAATAGTAAGTCCTATAGTTGTTAAATAATGAAGCATGTCATGCATGTGATGTTAAAGTCAACTCTACTGCCAGTAATTTCTTTACTGGTAGTGGCAACTGGCAAGTATTCAGTTAACTTGAGCTTTTATACCATTACGGACTAAAATTGCATGTGAATGTGAGCATTGCATTACTGTATATATTTATTTATACTCCCATGTAATATTTTACATTAAAAGTCTGATTGTGAGTCGCTCCATTTCATTTTCTTCCATTTCCACTTGAGAAAGAATAAAAAAACACATACATGCTCACCAGAGAAAGGGAGAAACACCACAGAGTGGAAGGAAGGAAAATAAATGACTGACAAAGTATATGGAGTAGAAGTGTCACTTTCATCTTGAAGATTAAACGAGCCATACCATAACTTATCAATCTGTACAAGTCACATTCACCATTCATCTGGTTTGCACTTAGAGGGAGAGAGAAAGGGTATGTACACGACAGCTGTGTACAGTACACACAAAAATATATAATAAACTCACTGAGTATAATAATTTATATACTAAATATAAATCTTGGATCTAAATACACATACTCTGTGCCGTACGTCATTTATATATCCTATATCCGTTCCATATTAGCTTTGGTGTTATACTTATCTATTGAATGGTCTGAATGCCCATGACACTAGGAAAGTTGACAGTCAGAGCCGGAACAAAGGAAGAAAGTCTAACGCAACGAAACTGAACGTAACAGCTTTAGAATGACAAGAAGCGTGGAGTCAGAGTAGCCAAGCTGGGAAACTAGCCTCCGACCACTATCGTTTCAAAAATGAACTTGAACAGAAAGGTCAATAATAAAATGGCAAGGGATGGGACAAAATGGCACTGAGTGAGTGAGAAATTGTTGAAGAACGGAAACTTGTGCAAAAAGGAAGAAAGACAAGAAACCATCCAAAGGCACGCCGCTGCTCTATACTATTAACTATAGTAAATATAAAAAGAGTGGACTAGTACTAATAAAATGACATACATACACGGAGAAAGTGCATGGACTGCTCGAATTGAGTATTGGAGTGGAATGACATGCTATGAACTTCTATATGCTCCGTTAGTGCACAGCAACGAAGAAATGAAAAAAGATGAAACCAATGGGCAGGGAATCAAAGTCAACTCAAGACTCGAAAAAAGAAAAGTACTAAGATAATTTAGAAATGGGATTTCCCTGTACTATTTCTATAGCATGCCTTCAAAAGATTCCTACTTCAAAAGTACCTTCCACACATTCCTCATTGCACAGACTTCTCTTAAACATACATAAATACCTACAGATACACACAAGACTGCCAACAACATTGCACATCATAATATCTTGCCTTTTCTCTACTGCTGTACCAAATTGAGACTAATCGTATAGGTTACGTGTAAAAACTTACATTCTATCCTCTTTATCTACCAAAACATATAAGAGGACAATCCGTATATTATCATATTTATCTGCACAGAATACTATGAATTCTGGATTTATGTTAGCAGAACCTACTACATAAAGTATGATAGCTATTTACTATACTGTCGACAGATATCGTATACACATACAGTCCAATATTATTTCCTTATGATGTCAACGGACATTTTCAAGATATAAATTTAATCCATTTCGGTTTCGCTCTGTAGTCTGTGTGTGAACCTTTGCTTTGTGTAATATTACGCTTGAATGAACATTAGAAAAAATTGAAAGAATTCATACACTCTTATGGTTCTTATGGTTAACTAGATCCTAGCACACGTCCACGTATGGAGGTGTGTGTAGTGTGCAGATTATACAATTCTATTTGTGTATGTGTGCGATTATGGTGACCATTCAGTTCTGCCTCGCCAGTCTATTCTATTATTACGCAAAGCATGAATGGAAATTTTTTCCAAGAGTAGAATAGGAGAAAGACTAAATCAAGGAAAGTCGATAGATCGCTTGATTTTCCTCCCAGCAATTGTGTGTCCTATTACGGGGCATAATAATATGGTTTGATTTTGATAATGTGGTTTCGTTTGGTCTAGTCTCATTCGGCCTTTGTGGTCTGCTCTTTCTGTTGACGTTAGGCAATGATTTTTAGAGGAGGACATAGTAATACCATCCACTGTATTATTATAGTAAATTACATCGCATTACTTGAGTATTAGAGCCAGGCCAGGGACGCCATATATCATGAAAAGGATTCTCTGCCGTTCATATGTCCATACTTTCCTTATGTATGATGTCTACTCTTATTGGACGACTACTATTACTATTGCATCCTATACTTTCTATAAATACTACTATACCATTTTTATAGGTATTTATATAAGTAGCACAATATAATATGTAATATTCATGTACGTAACAAGCTGCTCTGTTCAACTATGTACAACCGAGAGTGGATTGTTGCATTGCATTAGATAAGTTGAGTTGACGGGATTGGGGTGGAAGTACATAGTTTAGTTGACTGGCAACAAAAAGAAAAGGATAGGATGGTGGAGGATGATGGGACCGGATGTGACATGAAATAATACGGGCACTCTGCTTTGTTCTCGAGTGTTTCCCAACTCAAAGAGCTGCTGACCTTGCGAATTCGGTTCCTGTACTCTCCACTATTCTCGCTTCGTCTATCCTCCTCCTCTCGACAACTTTGGTCGCTTCGTTTGTTTGCTGAGGTTACTTTAGGGATTCAAAGCAAAAGGGAAGTCAAGTCAAACTAAGTAACTAAAGCTATCCCTAAGTCAAGTTCCGTACGAATTTAGGTTTCTCCGGTATTTCTGTCTTTGGCATTCGCTCTATATACTTAATACTACCACGGACATAACTTGGAAGTGGTACAAATAGCTCGCAGTAGCTTAAATCTTAGATTACTTATATCTTATGTGTATTGAAATTCTGCATAACATATCTATAGGAATTACAAGTTACAAAGTAGAATACTTGATACTTAAGTTGTCTTACACGCATACAGACACTAAACTACTACAGTCTGTGTATATTAGTAGTTAGTGTGTCTATATAAAATACTTGAAGAAAGTTATATTACATTATATGCCAATTTAATCTAGGTCTACCTATAATATTTATATAGTGACAGAAGAGTTTTGTTAAGTTCTTCTTGAGTTTGAGTTGGTGTGCCGACACGGGGTCGGAAATGATGGTTTTACATCCTGGATTTTCTAAAGCGTAGCTTACTTTGAGTCAGTATGTATAAATACAGATAGGAGAGGACATAGTATACCTAGTTAGATCTTCATACTAAAGTAAGCAAAGAGTGTATAGATGACTGGTTCGGTTTGAGTCAAGTCAAAACTGCTGAGCCGATCGTGAGTGGAGGGAGAGAGAGGGTCTAATCGATTTCAAAGCCAATATTTTTGTCGGTCCGTCTCGAGGGAGCCTCCTGTGCCATGCCAGTTGAAATGTGTGCCGCTATGCACACAAGTAAGTACATTTATACACACGACATAGGACTTCTTATGTATGTATGTTACTAGGCATATTATTTGCCCTCGTCTTGGTGGACAATAAGGAAATTTTAGTTGAACATTACTTGAGCGTAGTAGTGTCGTCGTGTGTGTTGTGTGTAGAGTCCCTTAACTTAAGTTTATATTCTCATTCGAGTTGTACTTGTGCTTCTTGAATTGTCGTTCCTATAGGTGTCCTCTATGCAATCTAATACAATGCAATGGCAAGTCGTGCCATCGGGCCATCATCATGTCCATTGTCGTTTCTCGTATGTATTTACGTGGTCATTAATAGCTCTTTTGGGTCTACTGGGAAAATGCCATCCCAACATGGGTCTCAAATATAACTGAGTACATATCAAGGAGTTCCGTACCAAGAAGGGGGTTACTATTACCCGAAAGTTAACTAGCCCAGCCAAACTGCTTTCCCTCAAAATACATGATACTACATACTACATACAACGGTGTGTGAATTCGGGTTGATGTTGACAGAGGATATTACGATACAATTGTATGGAGAAAGTCTCTGAAGCTTTTAACCTATGCCCTACATGATAGTTGGTGTAGTATTAGATGCCAGTGTAGCTTTCATTTCATTTGACTCAGACTTTCACTTTGACTTTAACAGTTGCTGTAAGTAAGAATATTATTGTGATGTAGGTTATTTACTATTGTAGTTGAGAGTAACGAAGAGTGTCTCACCCGCTTGGCTCTAAATAGCTCTCGTCAGGCTCGACTTGACTTGATTCCACTCTCAGATATAAATCCGAAATGTTCTGTCCTCCTCGCCTAGTCTTCTCTGTTATCTTGCGAGCAGAATAATTTTATCTTTACTGTCTCACTCTCATTTGGGAAAATATATTTCCATTCACAAGATATGTAATGTGCACATACTTACACTCCAGGCTTTCATGCACCCAAGCTCCTCCCTTAACATGGACTTCCATCCATTCCACTCCATTGCTACTGGCTTTTATGTCCCTGTGTGTTTGCATTTCATGACACAGATTATTTCTACTTTTCCGCTCCTCGGGTCCCTAAATGTTATTTCTCTCTAGTGCACAAACGACAATATTGCGATGTATAAACACAATTTACGGAGTTATTTTATTTCTGGCTATTGCTAATTGTACGTAGTTAAACATGTCATCATATTGCTGTTAGCGTTCCACAATATGGCAATTTGTACAAGTACAGCTACTAACTCTTTAAATATGTTACGTTACGACCGAGATGAAATAGTAATCTTTCTACGGATACTAATTTAAAAGTTAATGTAAAAGATGATCTCCATCTGGCGTTCTCTCCACTCTATAACCTGGATACGACGCAAAGATATTGAGATTTTCATTACTATTTTCGTATATACTCATTGTCAGTAAAAAAATAACTTTCCAGCAAATAAGAAAAGTTTTATCAATCGAGAACATCCGTTCTTAGCGAGCTTTACTACATTACACAATCGCTAATCTCCCAACATACCGACAAAAAGCACAAACTTTTTTCCTTATGACTTTTTCACTACCCAAAACATCTTCATTCCCACTTAACAGATCTCTGGTACACAAGCTCCACACAAGACACAAGTTCCTCACTAATTTCATCATCGCCTGTAACTCTCCCGGCTCTTAATCTAATTTTCATTAGTACCTACCTACTACTTACCAACTTTCTCTTACATCCCTCTCCCCATTAAGTATTTATGTGCACAGTGTAAGTTTACATATTATCCGGAGAAAGTCAGAAACACCACACACAACAACTTGCACTACTACTAATTATAGTTTAAATACACAACACTGGATCATGCTATATGTCCATATGTATCGTAGCTAAAGGAATAGATCCAGACATAGCTCATAAAATAATTAATAAGAGTAAATCCATTCCAGCTCACCTGCAACAGCCAGTAGCACCTTCGATGAAAAGTTGGGAGGATCGCCGAATGAACGTAGCAGCCATAAATGCACTAGAAATTCGAAAAAAATAAAACATTTTATAATCACAGGGAGCGAGAGCATAAAAATGGTACTTCGTAGTCTGTTCATAGTCTTCTCTGAGTAGAAATAAAAGAATACGATACACACTCCGATAGGATATCTTACGATACGATAAGAAAGATTTACAGAGGATTTTTTTCCATAGGTGAGAGCTAAGTTCAACTCTCTTACACTCTCTAACTACAAAACACGGGCATTTTCTTTACTTTCCCATGTACTACAATATTGTACTCGAAAAGATGGGAGAGCTGTGTCTTTACAACACTCTCCAAACACCGTATCATCAATATTTCATCCCGAGTAAAGAATGAAGAAAAGAATAGGAGGCAAACGGTTGCTCAACCTGTCTTTTCCTCTCTCTATCCATTCATTCCATTCCAGAAAGTTTAGGTTTAGGTTATTTATTCTCTGAATTGAATTGAGGGCAAGTGAAAAGGAAAGCGAAATCTTTTCTCACCTCCGTCCCCTGCACTTTCAATTTCATGTGATCCTCCCTGGTGGTTTTCCCGTCCTTCCTTTTCTTCCAACAGTAGCCATCTCGACGATATCTTACTTTCTTCCGACTGTACAACAGCATCGACCCACTCTTTGGCCTGCCAAAACCACCATAACGAAATCAACAAACCAAAGTGGACGAAACACACTACAATCCAATGCACTACATCCAAAAGTCACTCACAAACAGATGTAACATCCCAAAATAATATATAATACATACATAGGCATTAGCCATGTCACAAAACATACACTACAACAACCAAATTACATACTACAAATATATTTACTACACTTCCACACCAACTCTGCATTTATATCTTCTCTTTCTCTCCAGCCACACAATCCACACGTACATACCTTATACCTTTCGACTCTAACAACCAATTGGTTTTTTGCAATGCTTTATATAAAACTCGAATTGGAGATGTCATTCTATGATTCAACCTCATGTTTCCACTTTCTTCATGGGATTCTCTTTCCTTTCTCATATGACCATGGCCTGTATGTAATCTACTCAAAACTCCCCATCAGCCAATCAACGAAAGGACAAAAAGCCCCTAGGACGTTATTGTACTCATCCAAGGTAAACACCATCTCCCAAAACTTTCCTATTGTTCTCTTTCGTAAAAACAGGAATGTAATACGTCTCTATTTATATATAGGACGTACGTATATATCTAATATACTCGTGTTCTTTACCTTTCTCATCCTCATAAATATTACTTTATGCAATGCATAAGGTCTGTATACTGACTACAGGCTACACTCGACTAAAAACAAGATAGGTTGTGATACATTATGTAGCTATTTTGAGAACAAATACCATCTGGTAGTAAAATAGTCGTTTCGGTTGGCACACACATTACTGTGACTGCTCAATCATGTAAAAATAACATGTACATAGTATCAGACAGAAGATACGTGGAATAAAATTCTTTTAGCTGTACAAATACAGATATCTGGTTAGAATTGACTACGAATGAATAGTGACAGATAGAAGACGGCTATGTAAATACTAACAGAGA
Source organism: Tomocerus maximus (assembly GCA_019776445.1). Classification (NCBI taxonomy): domain Eukaryota; kingdom Metazoa; phylum Arthropoda; class Collembola; order Entomobryomorpha; family Tomoceridae; genus Tomocerus; species Tomocerus maximus. The sequence continues at coordinate 5,298 of JABASH010000861.1, read as the reverse complement.
AATCCTAAGGTAGGGCTACATAGAACAGAATCTATCTGTCTATCTGTACAAAGAAATTTTCGATTTAATTCGTAGCAAAGCAAATGCATCTGTCAGTAGCTTTTTGAAAACGCACGACTTGTGACATGACTAGCTCTTAACATTTTGTTCAAACTTTCCTTTTACATTTACATTAGTGTCAGTTGACAAAAGGGTCGTAGCCGTAAGTAACTATCTAAGCACATACAATTCGTATAAGGGAAATTTAGAGAAATACTACAATACTAACGAGTGTTACGGCTCCATAAACCTGTTCTTTTTTTCCAGCACACACGCATATAAAATTCAAATCGCTCTCCCTACTATGCACTCTATAAATAAAAAATATAAAACAGAAATTCAAATGTACACATGCGAGGGAAGTCAGCTCATGTGTGCTTATTGTATATTGCATTGCATGTATCAGTGAGTGCACACCCAGTTACGCAACAAAAAGAAAACACTCTCCGGCTGATACATGAAAGCACTAAAAGTAACTGTCTTGTCTCTACTGGGGAGATTGAATAGACAGTAGCAGTAAAGAAAGCACAGGTAAGTTTTGATCCCAGATAATAATACATATCACTTCAATTCGTACAGCCCTACACATATCATACAATTTATAAGGCCAAAAAACAAATAGTACCCGAAACGTTTGTCTACCCTACTATAACAGAAACAGCATCGCATAATATACTATTGCACATCGCAGCATTGCACGAACTTGTGGTAAGGTAAAACCAATACAATATGCTTTCTCCTACAATACTACATACATATAATAGTAATATATAGGTGCACCATATACATAAACAATGTTACATCGTAGAATCGTAGTAGAAAGAAAATTCCTAGATACATTACCCGATATAAAGTCAAAAACTAAAAAACATTGTACTAGTAGTAGATCCCGAAATACTGTAGTATAACAATATCTTTGGCATGAACCTTACATAATAATCGAAAGAGATCGAAGGATTGAAATTGGAATAGAAAATGCGAATGGTGGTTATGGTAAATTGAAAGAGTAAGTCTCTCCTCATATCTGTACTGTTGTAATTCTACATCTCTCTTCTCAGCTCGGTGAGAAAAAACTTTCATAGAAAACTCAACGATTCGAAACGAAAGGGTTCGTATTGGGCAGAGTAGTCACTAAAATCGTGCCGAAGAGTTTTCTCTCAATGCTTAGCCAGCAGAGAAGTTTCGCTCCCTCTGTTTCTCTCCTTTTCCCTTGAGCTGGTTTGCTTTTCTTCCTTCCCTCAGACTACAAAAAAAGAATTTTTAGTTCTCTCCAGTCTACCACTAGTTGTTGGGAGTTGGGATTGTTGGACAACGTCTGTGAACGAGTACATGTTTGCTGATTTTGGTTTGAACAGTACTCAACTCTGGTCTGGCCTCCACTCAGACTGAGCTACTATGCCACTAGTACATATAAACATGTTCCTAGTTTTGTATTACTACATCCAGCACGCGAGAAAGTCTTTAATAGTCTCACCGTCACTCACAATCGCACTTTTCGTGAACTGTTTTCATCGTTGGAATAAATGTTATTTTACAGTTGAGTAACCAAATCCACACGTTAACTTTTCTATCAATACAACAGTAGGTAGGCATGCAGACTGATATTCAACCAATGGCCCTATGTATGTTATGCATATACAAATAACATTTTACATACATTGCACTCACTCTTGCAAGTACGTAGAGAAAGTAGAAGGACATGCTAAAAACATTTGGTGGATAAGGACAGCAAAAAAGCGTTTCTACGTATATATGCTATTAAAACTAAGTCTCAATGTAGGCATTCAGGAATTTGCTTGTATTTAAATCCCCTACAATCATGAATAGATTGTAAACCCACAAAACAGCAATCATTGAAATTAAACCATATGACATGACAGGTACAGCAAGTGTAGGCGCATGTATAGGTAATAAGAATGGATAAAATGTAGGTGAATATACCTATACACTTGTACAGAGGGAGAGAAACTAATATTTCAACAGTAGTACAAGGCACAGTGTACAGAACTTTAAATTCCTTCACTATACACACAAACAAATGTTTATGGTCGATTCATCAGAGAAATAATACTTACAATTAGGTGTGCAACTTTGAGAGTGGGTAGGGAGAGAGAAGTAGATTTCTAGTGGGGCAACCTTCATATTCAAGTAATAAACTGTGGTCATTTCATGAAAGCACTGAATTGATGGGCTTTCCCTTGCAATTAATTACTTTATATTACTTACTCATTTGAAAAACGTTATAGACTATAGTGTAACTCCTATTATACGTAAATAATGACTTGAGACGAAAAGCTGCGGCCTTAGTTAGTGTTAATAGTACATGGATAGAACTCACTACATCTGCTCCCTAACTTTACTTTACACCACACCACCCTTATCCCAACCAAACAAGATGAACAATTAAATTTATCAAAAGCTCACTGTAGCTACTGTACCATGTCAGGCCATGGCTATGTGATATCCCCTTTATCATATTAAACGTGTAATTATCTACCAATTAAAATAACGGAAACCAATTCCCTGGTGATTTTCCTAAAAATATAAAGCCAGATAAGCTACTCTACGTCCTCTTTGTAATTCACTTCAATTACACCAAATCATTTATTTTCAACGCTCTTGTTTCTTTCAAATTAAAGTACTTGACAAGCCACCTTAGGCACAACAGTCGACACAAATACAAAAGGCACATCAGCAAAACAATAATTATTGAGCTTATTTGATTATAAAATATTCGCTGCCTTAAGCGGTTGACACTAATGCAATTTATGATTCTAATTTCTTCGATTACAGGGCAGTGCAGCGGAATTTAAATGTACAAGGTAATAGGTATGCACTTTCATATTATGTTTTCTCTCCGACTTGTGAGATAAGCCAAAGAGAGAGAAATTTCACACAGAGAGGCACAGCTTGAGTTTATAAATTGGACTGTCTGTCCTTCAACTGTGTTTACATGCAGTCCGCCTCCTTTGGTATATGCTTGAAAAATTAATAAAGCCAAACTATAATAGAGCTATGCTGTGCAAGACATAACAAGTATAGCTAGTAAGTCAAAGCAGACCACACACACAACGAAAAATCAAACTAACTTGAAGAATCGAAACTAAACATATAATATCATATAAATCTATGGACTAACCTGATTTTCACTTCTTTCGACAGCCATTCCGGGTGCCGACCAAAATTGATGAGAATCGCCGCAATTTCCTACGAACACAACCAAAGGCCATTATTCAGTTGAATCAATCTCATTTTTCTTGCTTACCGCCATATAGAGTACTGGCTTACAATGGCTAGTATACACATATTATGTTATAGCATCCAAACATGCTACACATATTTATGTATGTGTTACAAAATAGATATCAATACCAGGGATTTTATAATGCTGGTAAGGAAATGGCTAAACTTGTGTTACTTTTATATATATTTTACACGTTTTGTTACAGTATATAGTACAAACATAATAGCAATGATACCCTTTATACAATAGATTTGTGTTAAGAATAGTGTCTATAAATACAAACATTTCATTACATTACATTAGACATTAGCTGTCTGTGGCTAACATAGCTTCTTAATACCATAATAATGTAATGGCTTAGACTTTGCCAGGGAAGAATCTATAGATAACACATTAGTAACCTAAAATAGAAACATGGACTACATAGCTGTACACGAAACGCATGTAATGCTCTGTTAACAAACAAGGTACATACACTTACAAAAACATCTTTTCCCTTGAAATAACAGTAGAAAGCTCGGCTCATTGTCAGCAAGTTCATAATGGTTGCCAACTTGGTATTCTGTAGATCCAAAGTTACATAATACAAAATACCATCTTTTGCTATATGTATTACAGTACTTGTTACATTTCCCTTAACCTTAACTTTTAGGAAAGTACAAGGAAGATAGTTAGAGCATAGTACCTACTTACATCTACAGAACTAGACACTCTCCTTAATTAAACAACTTCCATCACCACATCCTATTACATCAACATCACCATTACACATAACATTTCGACCACTCTCTTATCAAATCATAATGTAACTTTGTTTTGACAACATCTTGTGATTTACCTCGGAATTACTTTGCTTTCTTGGAACTAGTTTGACGTTAAATACCATGTCACAAAGTATTTAGAATGGCAACAGTCCACAAAGAAAGCAATTTAATCCAAATGTCCATTTCTGATAAGCGTTTTTCCTTGGAATTATGCAGAAGATGTAATACCCAGAGAGACGACGAGACAAGGATATGTCATTGCATTTAAAGTAGGGGAGAAAAGTTAATGGAGAGAGTCTATAGTTGCTTTATGTACTTTACAGTGGTGCTTTTAAAAAATACAATAATACACTTTCACCGGAGAAAGTAATAGAAAATAGAAACATTTTTCTTCTTCCTTTATCCTCTCTTATGAGTCTTTACACATCTTCCTTTCCCTGATGTGCGACTATTTTTAGAGGATGAAATGTAATGTCAGTAGGTAAGTAAAGAGGAGGAAAGTCATTGCTTATCCTACGGGGAGCACTATGTATTCTTCATCCGTCTTCCACAGTCAAGTAAGTGTAAATAAACTACATGATTTTCATGACGTGCATAGCTTATCACCCGTGTCTAAACTTTCATAATTTATCACCAGTGGGTTAGTGAAACTTGCTTAGAAATTACCATTTTCTCTAGGATTTGTGCGTGACTTTTAGCTTAAAGTGTCAAAAAGTTATAATGGCATTTGTTTGTTTATTCCTTAAATCAACAATAATACATGTACTATCATCATCTTAAGCAGCCTCAGTGAATTAAGTCTCCATCCGATTTTCTCACGCGCTCACAACACTTTCCAATCCTCTAAAATCAACTCCATTGCGATCAAAACCATGATGATGTCTTTAATTAGCTATTGTCAATTCAAATCGTTAACTTTACTGCAGACCTTAAAAAATAATATAAAATGGCACTTATCCATGATATCTTATCTCAGTCGTCTCCGTTGTGTAGTATGTGACCAAGGTCATTAAAAATAGTCATTTTGCATTTTGTTGGGATTTTTCATGTTTGTTTACTCCTACACACCTAAGGGGAAGTCACTTTGAGTTTTCCATGGGCCGAACCCTTCAAAGCCACACCTACGGGTTTTAATTTCAGCTAAAAATGGTTATCAAATTAAATTATGAATACGCGGGCGCACTCAAAGCCATACTACTCTAAGTGTTCTTCTCATAATTTATAAATTAAAAATTAAAGTTCACTGTTATT